>PVKE010024858.1:0-23482 GCA_004027555.1 Craseonycteris thonglongyai
CTGGTCTTTTAACTTTGCAGAGGATGTTGTATTTCAGAACACCTGATGCCCAGTTAAATTCCAAGAAAGAAGTTAATCAGCAAATTTCTCCAATGTTATAGTCTAAACTCTAAACCAACATCTACAGACCCAGAATTTCTTATAGAAGAAAAAAGATCTTTTTCTGATAATACAAAGCTTCAGATTGTTCTAGAATAAAATCCCTATTGGACTAGCCCAGTTGCTACAGATTGTACACAAACCCAATCTGAATACACTCGAGATCTACTACAACATTGTCACATCTCTGAGATGGTAAAGAAAGGAGCTCCTCTACTGGAATCAAAGTTTTGGATACAGAGCTTCAAATGCCTCAGTGCAAGGAGACATCTGCCCACAAGCTGATGCATGTTTGTTAGGATGAAATATAACCAGGACTTGTAGGTGTAAATTTTGACAGTGACCAAAAGTGAGATGAAAAGCCACTGATGTATACTCATATCAGACAGATCGTTGCAGCCAGAAGTAAACGGAAGAAAGGCTGTCAAATATAGAAAGGTAACCAAGGATTTCTGAGACTATTTTATTGTGAAACTCTTTGGAATAAAACGAACTGCAGTGGCATAAACGATTTGTAAGAACTCCTGAAGTATTCTTGTCAGTAAAGTTAAATTAGAATGAGGGAATTTGAGAGGAAACCTGAAATCAGCTGAGTCAGCTTTGCAAGTCTGAAGCAGACACAGGAGGTGGAAGTCACTGTAGGGAAAATGCACAGGAGACTATGTTCCTGACACTGAGAGAAGGGGTGCTATGCCAATCTAGACTTCCAGTCAAGGCACTGTCTACTCTCTGCTCAAGCTCTGAGGCCACTCAGTAGGACAGCTGTAACTGACTGCGTGGTCCTCTCCTTAGGAACCTGGAGTCTGTATGGGGTAGAAGAAAGCCAGGAGAATGGGGACAGGGCTCCCCAAGGCTTGGGGACAGGGCTCCCCAAGGCGTGGGGCATGAGCACAATCCCAGAGTTGGCTGGTTAAGGCTCCAGATGTGGAGAGCGCATGCAGAGCTCTGAATGAAGAATGCTGGCCGGACAGAATACCTGGAGGAAAGATAAATGTCCCGTTCACAGTGGGATGTAAGGAGAGTGTCGCGTAGAGACAGAACCAGTCATGGTCTATGACTCGTGAACAGTGCTGTTGGCTCCGAG
This sequence comes from Craseonycteris thonglongyai, assembly GCA_004027555.1. Taxonomy (NCBI): domain Eukaryota; kingdom Metazoa; phylum Chordata; class Mammalia; order Chiroptera; family Craseonycteridae; genus Craseonycteris; species Craseonycteris thonglongyai. The sequence goes on from PVKE010024858.1 coordinate 1,184, forward strand.
CCCTGCTCCCAGGTGAAGGTTGAACACTCAAACTTCCTTTATAGAAAAACTGCTCTCATTTAATATGAAACTAGGACCCTGAAGAAAGAAAGAGAGATGAAAAGCTGTGATAGATGAGATCTTGTTTGGGGTGCATGAGAAATTCACTTTACAGTTATGCTTAAATGCACTGTTTGTGTTTTACAAAATATACATGATGCACACACATTGTTTGATGTGTGTAAACCATTTTTTCTTGGGGATCAGCATGAACAATTATTCAGGTTCCACAAATAAATGATGTGTTTTTTTCTTTCCTCCATCCCCAAATGTAACTTGGGGATAAAAATTGGGGGCTGCAAAGATTTTGTTGAGAGGAGAATATAGCAGAATAATAAAAACCAAACAATGATTCTTGGTGTATCAGCTGTTGGCAGAAGTCTCTCCTACTGGTGTAAGAATTTTTTTTGTTGTTGCTGTTTGTATCAAAATACCTCGATGGGTACCGTAGTTTTGATCAGAGTGAGCACCCAGGCATGGCTTAGATGATCACAGCAGACCAGAGGGACCCGCTTGGCTCTGCTTTGCAAAGTGAGAGATGATGTGAGTTTCGGGAAGTCACCATGATGGATGGCAGGCCCTGCTGGAGAATGGAGATAAAAGGACATGCTATAGGGAAGGCTGAAAGCAGGGGAAGTGCCTTTGGGGCTTGGGGAGAGAAATCTGCCAGGCAGAAGCTGAGTCTAGAATAAGGCTGTCCAATGCCCTATTTAAAGTTATCTGCTGCACTTTGCTTTGCTGTCATCTGGAGCCTCACCCTCACTTTACTCCACCACCAAATCCCTCAGTAAAAATCTCTGTAAACTCAAGTGGCTTTCGCAAATAGTGTTATGAAGGAAAACCACAACAAAACCAAAAAGGGTTAGTATTCTACACTTGGGTTGATAGTGGGGTGAAATTGAAATGAAATGAAGAGTCATAGACTGTGAACTTCAAGGGAAATTATAACGAAACTGAAATAAAACAGAGTAAGAAGAGAAAGGAAGAAACAAAAGCCCTAGAAACTTCTTGGCCTATGGCAGGTGGGGGATGGGGAAAGTGGCAACAAGGTTTCTTCTTCACCTGAGAGTGAAACTCCAACCAGGTCATTTCACTATTACAGTTAAAATGACCCCATAAGGCTGGCTGAAGTGAGGACTTCCAGATGCCTGACACAGAAAAGAGAGCTTAAATGCCATCATGTGTCACATAATGGCATAATAGAGTTTCTTTTCTCAGAATAATAATGTGTACGACAAAAGACTTTTACATGAGTAAAGAGAATATAATTTCTGAATATTTAATGCAAAATTGCCATAAAATAGAATGATCATTAAATATGTAAATGCTATTTACACATGCTTATTACTCCAATAACTCATCTCTTATATAACACAATCTCTGTGCCCTAATTTGCTGCTTGGTCATGGGTTTCACAAATCAATATCTGAGACAGCTTCTCGCAAAGAAGCAAGTTGATAAAGTGCACACACACAATTATCTTCTTTCACCGCTAACAGGAGGTCTCTGCATTTGGCCTTGTTGCTCTTGATCAGAGGAGGAAAGACCAAGATCAGCACAGAGAATTATGCCAGGTAGTGAAGGGCCATTTGTATCAAAGAAAAGCCCCAGTCTCCAATCTCCAGGGGAGACCAGTGATCCCCAGAGTCTCTAAAGTAGTACAAAGCAAAAGATTAAGACATTAAAAAAAATGTTTCCTTTGTTCATCACAAGTAAATTCATTTCCTACTTTCTTATGAGGCTGCTTAGGTGGTACGAAGCTGCATTTTCTTCATTTTCATCAAAGGAACCAAGACCTGCTACTCCAAGTGCAGTCTGTGGATCCTCACCATTTGTATCACCAAGACCGTGTTAGCAATGCAGAGTTAACAGTAATAATAATTTTAACAACTTGTAAAAATAACCAAACAATGTCACCCCAATAAATTTAACAATAACCAAAAATAAAAAGATAAAAAAATAAAAAGAAAGAAAAAAAGAAATTCAGAGTTCCAGTCCCTACCCAGAGCTACTGGACTAGAATCTACATTTTAACAGATTTTCCAGGTGGATGTGTATACACATCTGTGGTCGTTTTATAACTGTCGATCTTGATAAGCTGGAACTACATTTTTCCTGTAGGACCATGCATTAAGAGTTGGCCAAAGTGAAATGTGCATGAGATTGACAAGGTGGGGGAGGGGCAGCATGTGTCCCTCACCAAGACTCCTCCAGCTACAATGAGATGTACAAATGCATGCCTCAGGGCTTCATCCAGCTTTACCTCCCTTTCTCCTCCTCCACACCCAGCTTTTTTTTTTTCCCTGACTGTCAGTTTGTAAATCAAAGGAACTGCAAGTGCACCTCCAGACTTGGAGTCAACAGCATTCCACAGACTTCACTAGCATTGCTTTTCCTTCCCACTGGTTTCTGAGATTTCTATCAAAGCTCCAACTTTGTCCATACATGTCAAAGCTTCAGGAAGTTTCCTTAGTGACTTTTCTTTTTTTTTTTAAAGATTTATTTTTATTGTTTTTAACAGAGAGAGAGATATAGAGACAGAGACAGAGAGAAGGGGGAGGGCCCAGAACAGTCTCCATAGTTGCACATCATTTGTTTTTCCACGTGGTTTCATTACACAGGTGGGAGTGAGGCTGCACAGGGCAGGAACTGGGCCGGGGTCTTGCCCCGGTGAGAACTGAACTGGGGGCACTCCCCAGTTCAGCATATGGGTCCACACGGGCCAGGGCCGGGATTTGATCCTCGGTCCTCAGGGCTGCAAAGTGAGCGCTCAACCCACTGAGTCATCTCGGCTTCCCCTTAGTGACTTTTCTTGATGCTCCAATCCCACTTACTAGACCTTCCTTTACAACTCATCCCATGATTATAATAGTGCCAATTCCTGTAATAAACTCCTTCCTCCTTATTCGTCATGGTGGTTCTGCTTTACTGGTACAACCCTTACTAATTATACATTAAAGTTTTAGAAGCACTGGTCTAGGTTTCATACATGATTAACCAGAAATACTGCAAGTTATCCATGTTCAGCAAGGCCACTAGCCACATTCCTTAGAAGTAAGGTGACCAAATTTTTTCCAGTGAAAAGGAGGACAGCTGATTCTGGGTGGTGAGCACATAATGCAAAGCATAGGTGATGTGATGTGGACTTGTACATCCGGAAACTATCTAATTGTTACCAATCAATGTCACCCCAATAAATTTAACAACCAAAAAAAAAAAAAAATTGATTGCACAACCAAAAAAAAAAGGAGGACATCTAGTATTACATATCGAAAAGGAGGACATCTAGGAGGACACTTTTCAAGGGAGGACAGAACTTCCAAAAGGAGGACTGTCCTCTCTAAAGGAGGATGGTTGGTCACCTTACTTAGAGGGCTTATCTGCATGAAGTATGTACTTTTCAAGTCATGATGTAGGGAGATTCAGAGGTCTCATAATTTATGTTGAGTGCCCCCTTTTTTTCATGCTAATAGAACTAGTTAAATGGAGGCATCACAGCCTGGGAAGCCTACTGAAGTCCCTTCAGCTTGGGTGTATGTTTCAGCTCAGAAGAGGTAGAAGGTAAAGATGAACTGTTGTCACTTTGACTATGTCCTCATCTCAATCTTTAAAAAGTTTCCCTGGTTCATTTTTGAGTTATAACAGCTGTGAGCATTTTGAGTTCTGTATTGACTAGATCCCTTTCACTTGTAAGCAATAGAAACCAACTCAAAACCAGCCTAAGTCAGTTAGTTAAAAGTACTGATTTTTCTTACTTAATTGAAAAACAATTTTTTTTGGTTTAAGGAGAAAGTCAATCAAGTTTTAGGATTTATTTGATCCAAGGACTTAGGTGATGTCATGAGGACTGAGTTTTTTTTTCTCTCATTTCTCTGTTCTGTATTCTCTTGGGATGACCTCATTTTGGGCATGAAAACTTCTTTCAATGTCTGCAATTTGAGGGCAAAAACAAAACATTTTTTGAGGGTATAAATAAATGTATTGAAAGAGCTGAAAGCCATATTAGGATTAAGAGTGAATATATTGAAAAGGAAAAATAATGGTTTATTTTTTACCCTTCTTCTCCTTTATTCTGGGAATTTCTTGACCACCCCCTTGTAGATAACAAATATAATAGGACATTGTGTTTTGTAAATTTTAAATTCATCAAATGTTCATTTTTGACATTTTGGAGTGTGTAGAAAAGCAAAAAAGAGAGAAAAAAGTCACCTTAATTTCACCAAGAGAAAGTTATTGTAATCATGTACGTGTACAAACTTTATTCCCAAGTAATTTACTAAAAAATATTTTCCATATATGACTACACTGTACTATTCAACAGTTGTGTAGTTTTCTCTTGTATGTTTGTACTATACTACCAATCCCATATTAATGGACCTTTTTATTGTTTCTAAATCTTGAACACTGTGTCTAAAATAGTTATATATAAATCTTTGTGAACATCTAATTTCCACAGGATAAATGCGAAGCAGAGAATTTGCTGGGTTAAAAGACATAAACATTTTTCAAATTTCCAACATTACAGCATCCATAAATGTATCAATATATGTATCTGTCAGATGTGCATTTTGCTGCTTCCTCAACAACAATTATTAAAAGCACATTTTAGGCTTGCTAATTTGATAAACAAAAATAATATTGTTGCTTTCCTTTGCAACTCTTTGTGAGGTTAATGCATTTGTTTTATGAATGTTGGTGCCTTTATATCATTTTTTTGTGAAATGCCTCTTCAGGTCACTTACTCATTGAAAAAATTGGAGTATTTATCTTTTCCAAATTTTTTTGGCTCTTTGTATACTAGAGACATTAATATATGTTAGAACTATTTTTACCAGTTTAACATGAACTTTTTAATTGTGTTTTGATAAAAATTCAGATGCTTCCTTTTTTTTTTTGTGCACTGAACAATATTTCTGTTTGTATAACTTGCCTTTAATACCATTCTTTTTTTTTTAAATATATTTATTTATTTATTTATTTTGACAGAGAGAGAGAGAGATACAGAGACAGAGACAGAGAGAGAACTGAACTGGGGGAGCTCCCAGTTCAGCATATGGTTCCGCACAGGCCGGGGCCGGGATTCGATCCTCAGTCCCCGGGGCTGCAAAGTGAGCGCTTAACCCACTGAGCCATCCCGGCTTCCCCTATACCATTCTTAAAAAAATGTCTCCTTCACTCCAATCAAGGGAGAAAAAAGAAACTGGAAAAAAAGACATTCCAGTCTCTTCCAGGCATTCTGTATTATTAAATGTTTAGTTACCTGCTGATATGAATTATACCGTTCATGCTGCCGATCTACCCAATGTCCTTAGCTAAGAAGGTGGCAGCAGCCATTTCTGAGGTAAAATGGCGTCATTTGCACTGTGTTTCCCATATAAATTTGGGTTTCTTTTCATTTGAATCATTCATTTCCAATAATATGTGTGTCTGTTCTAGTCCCCAAAATACATTGTTTAACAACTGCTGTTTGGTAGTTTATTGTATTTTCTGCAATTACAAGTGGCATTTTATATTGATTACCGGTACATAAAATTTGATGATTATGTTATCACTATTTTTTTTTTGGATAGCCAGTAGGATAATTTTGTCAAGCTAAACAAGTTCTTCTGAGATTGGAATTGCTTAAAATTAATTCATTAACATGGAGGAAAAATATTTCTTCCTGCACAGTAGAATTTTATATCCCTTTCTTTTTTCTCAAAGAGCATCATCTCCCAAATTGAATGTGTTTTAAACACCACAAAACCAGGACACCCCTTCCTCTGACATTTGGAGACCTCTGGCCTGGGGATGATGGCAGTGAAAAGGCTTGTCTTTCTTCCTCCTGGCAGGGGATATGATCCTTCTGACATTGCCGGGGCTTTCCAGTGAGGACCAGGGAGCTCTCTGTAAAACTTCCCACAGCCAAATGAGATCTGACCTTGGAACCCCAGCATGACCATGGGAAAGAGCAACTGCTAGGCCCCTCCATGGTTTCTGCTCTTAAAGAAGACAATTTGCAGACACTCAGCCTGAAGCATGGTCCTTGAGGTAAAAGGCCAGAACTCACAGTGGCAGAACTGGTCATTTTCTTTTACCTCAGAGCAAATTCTTTTAGAGCAGCAGGAAATGAAATGGTATTCACACTATCAATTACCCCAGCTGTTTACCTAATGAACTCAGCTGTAGAGACAGCCATTTTCAAGACCAAAAGAATATAATAAGTCCATGGTAACCCTGCAGTAACAAGCACCTTGGCAAATTCAAGGTCTGAATTCATGCGATTACAGTCTAGCTGCCAGGAAGATGTCATCTCATTATTGACTTATAATGCCATGTTATTTATTGGGATAATTGTGCTTTTCTACCCCTCAGGAACCTAGAATCAGAGAAAGTAAGCAATTTGTTCTTATTCATTCAGCATGTGAGCAAATTTCAAATTATAATACATTTTTCCAAGATCTATTACACTACATGGGGTACTCTGCAGCCTCTGGTCCCTACCCGCTCACCCCCTCCCCCACCCCCAAATTACAGGGCCTGAGAGGGCGTTGTAGTAGTTAGTGGAAAGCTGGTTCTTCTAAGTTTAGTGAAACTAATTTCTGTTTTGTCAGAGCCATTTTGCCTGGAACTCTCACTCACAGCCCCCAAATATTAGCATCTTGTGCTTGCACTCCAAACTTCTTTCTATTATAATGCTCTATGTGTTAAATTGAAAAATTTAAATATTGTTCCATATATTCCATATAACTTCACAAAGGAGTTATTATTGCAGATGAGAAAACAGAAGCTCAGAGTAGTTAAATGACTTCTTTGGTGGACATAAATTAATGATTTTTTTGTACTGATGTAATTCACTTATTCACTTTACTCATTTCCTACTAGGCTCCCAAGACCCTGAAATCAAACAGCTTCTAGTTAGATCTCAAATGCCTCAGGCTTTGGTATAGGTCCTAATATATAGTAGAAGTTTAATCATTGCTAAATAGTGGAAACATATTTGGCTACAAGTCAGTAAAATGCTGAAATCTAATCTTAGTTCTAATAATTAATTTAGCTTTGTGAACTTGGGTCTATCATTTTTCTCTGATTTTCATTTTCTTCATCTCTAAAGTGGAGATAATAACACCAAATAATACCAAACTACACTTTCTCTTCCTTACAAGTTTTTTGAGGAGATTAAATAAAATTTAGTGTAGGAAAGGATTTTGAAATAAATGGTGGGTTTTGAAATTATGAAGTATAGATAAAATAAAATCCATCTTATGAAATACTCATTAATAGAAATTGACTAGATTAACGGAGACCATTGCAAACCCTGCTTTCATGTCCCTTAACTTGCAGATGAGAGCTGTTTTCATGACATCAGGTTTTACTGAGTCAATTGCACTGACCCTTTTTTCTGATCAGGTGATTTCTAAGCTCAGTGCCTTTTTGAGAAGTACATTAGAAAGATATCTGAAGACAGATCAAAATATTCAAGCTTAATACTTGTTTTGCAAACAAGTAGTTCTGTTTTCCTAAGATGTGGTCATGTTATTTAAACCCTGGACTTCAGTTTTTATTATCTTTACTATAAAATAATGGTGAGGATAATGTTGGTGAGTGTGTAGATAGAGATAAGGAGTAGGGGAGGGTTGATTAGACTATCTCTAGATTATCTCTAAATTATACAGTAGCTTTATTATTCTATGATTCCACATGTACTTTTGAGAGCACATCACTATGGTCACACTAGAGGTTAAAAGTGATGTGAATAGATGAGGTGCTCAGAGTTTGAGGCACATGTACAATCACACAGGGTCTGATAAAGAGTAAGAATCAGAAGTACCATCTTTCCTTCTCCCTCTGAAAGAAATTTACATACCCCAGTTGGGAATAAGTCCTGACCCAATATTGGACCTATTTCCACTGGGGTTGGAGTTAGTCAGACTTCAAACCCATCACTAAGTACCTTCTAATTAGAAGGCCTCCCTGCAAGGAGCAATTCAAGTTTGAGAGGCCAGGCCCTCCTGTTAGAGCCTGAAATGCCTTCTTCAATGGGAGGATATGTCACAGCCATCTGAAGGGGGTTTCTGAGATCAAACTGTCAGCTCACTGTCACATTTGTCTTGCTTAGACCCTTACTCCAGTTCTTTCTCCTCCCTGAGGTGTCCTGGCTCTAATCTTCTCCTCCATTTCCCTAATGAATATTGCTGAGAACTTGCAAGTCTTTTACAATATCTCTGAGTAATTTACCACCCTTTTCGGCAGGTTTGAACTGAGCTACTTAGCATGTGATTCACATGAGTTGTCATATTTTACCTTAAGAAATTAACATTTTGTGTGGGAAAAAAATGTACACTTGCAGGATTTTCACAGGAACCTTTTCCTCCATCAGCCCTGTTAGTGCACTTCTTCAGGACTGCTTAGCCACTGACCCTACGGAGGCCTGATTCATATTCATGGAAAGAGAAAGCAAGCCTCTTAAGACATTCTTGAACATAAGGATGAAGAAAGATGCCTTGAGGAGACATTTCAGCTACAGAGTACAGCTCAGAGCCACCAAATCTGTGAGAAAGGTGATGATGAAAGACAAAAATAATTTTTAGTCGTGGATTTTATAGACTAAACCCGGAGCTTAGTTCTTGGTGGTAGAAGATCGTGAGAGGCACATGGGCAAACAGTCTGCTGAATAATTTTAATGACCTTTCTGATGGGTAAAATAGTTTTATTACTTTGTACCTTTGCTAAGGACTAGAGCCTAGGAAAAAGGCAGGCAAAGCAGAAAAAAATAGTTAGCTTTGACTTCAGTGGTGGAAAATATATTCTCAAAATAATCGCACTGAGCTGTGGTATACCACTGGAAAGACTGTTAAAGAAAACACTGTATATTACTGAGATCCAGACTCATCTGGGGTCTCAGTACTGCCTGGTAACCTTACATTTCCTTTTAGTCTACTGTCTTATTTCAAATCTTCTCCACTTATCTCCAAGCAGCCTTCCCCACAAGCTCCCCAAAGATGACATCGGGTCTAAGTCCGTAGTAAAAGTAACAACCATCTGGTCAGAACTCCCTTGACTTCTTGCCTCTCGCATGCAAACTATCACTGCTACACTATTAGTCAGCTAGTGCTGCTGTAATAAAATACCACAGACCAGGTGGCTTCAACAATAGAAACTTGTGTCACATGCTAAAGGCCAAAAATCTAGGATAAAGGGTTAATTCTGACGGTGCCAGAGAAGGATCTGGTTTAGCCGTCTCTTCTCTGATGAATTCTGCTCATCATTGATCTCTGCTTTCACCTTCATGCGGTGCTCTCTCTGGCATATTTGTGTCCAAATTTTCCCTTTGTATGAAAACAGCAGACATATTAGATTAGAGGGCCATCTACTCCAGAATGACTTCATCTTAATTAATTGTATCTACAACTTATTGACAAATAACATCATATTCTGAGATACTGTGAGTTAGGATTACAACATATAGATTATGGGAAGACACGATGCAACCCATAGACTCCCATCTCTGCTCCATGACTAAATTGTCCAGAAGTTACTTCTCTTCTTTGGTGTGACTATTCCCTTCATAGATATTTTGGAGTCCAAACATTCCTGCTTCTTCAGAAATACTGTTCAATCAGGCATTGCCTCTCTTTGCAATAGCTACTATTGCTCCTTCTATACCAACTCTTTATAATGAGCATTTCATTAACTTCACTGATTTTCCATAGCAAGAAAAAAATGCAACAACAAAATGTTTCCACGAACCTCATGTCCCACTTGAGATTTGATCCCACACTCCCCTTTCCTTCACAGCCTACGTATGTTAGCTCTCTCTACTTTCTATCTCCTATTTACTCAACCCACTACAATCTGGCTTCCTCCCTCACCACCTCATTGAAACTGTTCTTGCTAAGAACAGTGGATGACTTCCTTTTTGCTACATGCAACGGCTTTGACAGACTTCATCTTACCTGACCTGTCTCATGGCTTAACATTGGTGACTTACCCTGGCTTCTAGAAGAGTTCAGCTATTTATTTCCACAGCTCCCAATCTCCTGACACCATTTGCTTGGTTTTCTTCCTATTTCACTGGCTGCTACATTATAGTCTGTTTTGCTGGTCAATTTTTTTTTTTTTGCCAACCTCTTAAAAGATCAGCATTTCTCAGACTCTTATCTTCCATCCTCTATGAATCCTCCTATGATTTCTTCCAATCCCTAAGCTCCAATGACCATATGTATGCTCTGACTTTCAAATGTTTTTTCAAGCTAGAATGTCTCTCCTGAGCTCTAGACCGACATACACAAGGGTTTTCCAGAAAGTATCCAGCCATGTAATATAAAAAATAGAGGCAATTGTGGTTGGATTTTTTTCCAAACAGCCCTCATATATAATAGTCCTCCTACTGCTTCAATTATCTATGGATATCTTCAGGTAGATAGCCATAGCCATTTCAAACTCAGTTTGTTCCAAACTGAATTCATCATGGCTAATCCAAATCTATTTTTCCATCTATAACCAATTTCTCAATCAATGGAGCTACAATTTTACCCAGTGTATAAATCTTTGATGCTTCTTCACTCTTTAATTTTCCACACATCACATCCAACCAGACCTATTCTTTAGTTTCTCTTGTTATCTTTTGTTTTATTTTTTCAGATTTATTTTGATGTTTTGACAGAGAGACAGAGACAGAGACAGAGAGAGAGAGAGAGAGAGAGAGAGAAGGGGGAGAGCCCAGAGCAGTTTTCATAGTTGTACATCATCAGTCTTCGACATGGTTTCGTTTCACACAGGTGAGTGGGGGCCACTCAGGGTGGGAACCAGGCTGGGAGATTCCTGCATCAGAGGTATGCCCCTGGGGGGCATGCCCTTATGAGCTGGGGGCCAAAATGGGGGCTTCCCACGCATGGGAATTTTGCCCCCATGAGAACCAAACTGGAGGCCTTCCACATGGGAAGCACATCCCAGTTCAGAGTATGGGTCTGCACAGGCTGGGGCCAGGGCTGGGGCTTGATCCTGGACCCCAGAGCTGCAAAGCAAGTGTTTAACTCACTGAGCCATCCTGGCTTCCCCTCTCTTGTTATCTTTTGGATCTCTCCAAGTGTGCTTCTGGCAGTTGCTAACTTTAGGCTGTTAGTATCATTCTTCCAACTACTGCAGCAGCTTACTAATAGGTCTCCTTGCCTCTCATCTTGCAGTATTCTGATCCATTCTCTACATCATAAGCAGAGTGACCTTTCAAAGTATAATACCACTCTCATGCTAAAAGAGATTTTCAGTGGTTTCCTTTGCTCTGCAATTAAAATGCGAACTCCTTAACATGGAATTTGACAACCTGATGCAGTGCTTTATTGCTCAGTATCATTGCTTAGTACTGCAGAGCTCCAGCCATTCTGAAGTACCTGCAGATTCCCAATGCACAGTGATTTCTCACCCTACAGCCTTCATGCTTGTTGCTACTACTGCATCAAACATCCACTCTTCATCCCTTTCTCTCTGTATTACCTGGAATACTTACCCCTACAGCTGGCATAAAAAGTTCTAATTTTTTCTCATACCAGCAGGTTTCTACCAGCTTTTCCAATTTTTATCACATCATGTGTTATATAATGCATACATATTAATATAGTCCGTTAGGATTAGAATTTTGCTAACTTTGGATTAGAAATAGCCTATCTCTGAGCATAAGGCACAGGACTTAACATATAATTATTGTTAGATAAATGTTTGATAAATGAAAAGAATTGATCAAGCCTTCAGACATATTGTTAAAACAACCATCTTTGACGTACATAGCAGAGAAGAGGCTGTACACTAACCATTTTTTTTTGGCAGAGAGATAGAGAGAGAGAGAGAGAGAGAGAGAGAGAGAGAGAGAGAGAGAGAGATACAGAGACAGAGAGAGAACTGAACTAGGGGAGCTCCCAGTTCAGCATATGGTTCCGCACAGGCCGGGGCCGGGATTCGATTCCCGGTCCTGGTGCTGCAAAGTGAGCACTCAACCCACTGAGCCATCCCGGCTTCCCCAACACTAGTCATTTTGAAACCAAATATTCTCAACTGTAGCTGAGTTTAAAAAAAGAATAAGAACATTTCCCGAAAGCTTAAGAACATGAGAACATGCTTTACTGACAGTTTTTAAAATACCACCTAGGTGTTTGTAATAAATGCTCAAGGTCAAATTTGGAAGAAAATAGAAACTCCTATTCATTTATACATTGATTAAAAAATTGTCCTCCTACTGTTTCAGGTATTAAAAAGCACTACCAGACAGACTTATTGGGATTTGAGTGTAATGAAAATGAGAACGATGGCAGATTTATACCACCAGGAGAGGCACATTAAAGGTTGCTTCTGTCACTGTCTCCAGAGGAAATCTCTAGACTCTCCCAGAGGAATTTAGCCTAGCATAATAAAACAGCATGAAGAGTCTGACCTTCTAATTCTTCTATCTGTGATATTACAAGGTAACATTGAGCCTTAATTGAGGGGGGAAGAAAACATTGCTTTATTCTATAACTTAGTAATAACAAATGCAGTTAACTCTACCATCAGGATATACCCCAAATCAACCTACTTTTGCTTACCTCTTCTGCTACTCCTTTGGGTCTAAATGCTAGCACATCTTGCCTGGATTATTTTAAAAGCTTACTAAGATTTGCCCTTGCACCTTCACTTTGCATTCTTAATACAACAGCTAAGGGGATCTTGCTAAATTAGAAATGTAAGCATTTAACTTTGTTGTTTAATTCAGAATAAAAACAAAACGCTTATAAATTAGTTTCAGGATCTTAAAAGATTAAGATCCTTACCTCCAGCTACAACCACTCTGACCCCTTCTCCTGCTGCTTCTCCTTTACTTTCTCTCTCTAGCCACATTAGCTTCCACAGAAAATCAGTAAGGACATAAGACTTAAAGAATACAAATGATCAACTTGATCTAATTGATTTTTATAAAATACTCCCCCTAGCAGCAGCAGAATAAACAACAAAATAATAATACATATTTTTTCAAATACACATGGAATAAGTTACCAATTTAGTTCATATACAGGTCCATAGAAAATGATCCAAATTATATAAAATATGTTACCTGACTATCATAGAACAAATTAAAAGTCAACAACTGGAAAATATGTGGAAATTCACAAAATATTTGGACACTAAACAACATACTTCTAAATAATTATGCATCAAAGAAAAAGTCACATGGAAAATTAGAAATTACCTATTATGAATTGAGTAGAAATAAAAACATGGCACTCAAAATTTGTGAAGTGAAACTTAACCAGTGTTCAGAGAGATACTTATAGCACTAAATGCTAATATTAGAAAGGAACAAAGGTCCTAAATTTTGACCTAAGCTTCCATCCTAAAATCTGAAAGAAAAGGAACACATTCCTTCAAGCAAGCAGGAAAAAAAAGAAAGAAAAAAGAAAAAAGTAGACATAAGAAAAGATACGAATAAAATAGAAACCAACTGAAAAAAATTAATGAAACCAAAAGCTGGTCTTGGGGAAGATAAAAAAAAAAAATTGATAAACCTCTAGCCAGATGGATCAGAAAAAAATGTGCAAAAGCCCCACAAATTACCAATATCAGAAATTAAAGTAAGGGCATTACTACTGATAGTACATTTGTTAAAAGGATAATGTGGAAATAATATGAATGATTTTATGCCAATAAATTTGGCAACGTACATGAAATGAACATATTCCTTGAGTCACAACTGAAGTTCATTCAAGAAGGTAACCTAAATAGTTTCGTATCTATTATAGAAATTGAACTCGTAGTTAACTTTCCTACAAGGAAAACGATACAGCCGTATGGCTTCACTGGTGAATTTTACCAAGTATTTAAGGAGGAAACAATACCAATTTTACAAATACTTCCTAGAAAATTGAGGAGAGAGAGAACTCTTCCAAACTCATTCTGAGGCCAATATTACCCTCTAGGTTCTGAAAATCCATTACAAGAAACTATAGACCAAAATTTCTCCTAAACACAGGTGAAATTTTTTAAATTAAATTTTGGCACATCAGGGGATGCAGGGATGGATCAGTGGCTGAGCACTTGCCTCATAATCACAAGATCTGGGGTTCAATTGTCAGCCCCAGCCCATGCAAACCTCCTATGTTGAACTGCAGCACAGCTGGTAACCACTGGGATGGTTTGATAGTGAACGTTCTTGCCTTCCAAGTGGGAGGCCCCTAGTTTGGTTCCCGCCCCACACAGCCCACATCCACCTGTGTGGAAGGATACCATGTTACAACTAATGATGTACAATTATGGAGACTGCTCTGGGCACACCCCTGTCTCTCTCTCTCTCGTTCTCTCTCTCTCTCTCACACACACACCTTCTCACAAACAATAAAATAAACCTTTAAAAATAATTTTGGCACATCATATTTCACAATATAGACAAATATAATATACAATGACCTAATTATTTTTATCCTAGGAATGCAAGTTTTATTCAATATTAGAAAATCAATGTAATTAACCACATTAATAGATAAAGGGGTAAAATCAAATAATTAGCTCAACACATAAAGAACAGCATTTGACAAAATTCAACACTCATTTAAAATTTTTTTTTAATTCTCAGAAAATCAAGGAAATGAAATTTCCTGAATATAATAAAGGAGATTTACAAAAACCATATAAGTAACATCATTATGTAAAGCCAACGTAAATCTAACCTAGGCCATAGAAATTCCATTCCTAGATTTCTACTCAAAAGAAATGATATGAGTTGTAAGAATTATTTATGTATTCTTCACGTGAGTTCTTTGTAATATGGCAACTGTCTTCTCTCACTCTGTAGCTTGCATTTTCCCATCTTAAAATGCCTTTTGGTCAATAGGAATTCTTAGTTTCAAAGTAGTGCTATTTAATCAGTCTTTTCTAATTAGGGCTTCTTATGTTCTATTGAAAACACATCTCCACAAACTGACATACTGGGGAAAAATGGGAAATAACTCACGTACCTATCAATTTACTGATACACGTATTATGGCATTTTCCCAGGACTACTACTAAACAATAATGAAATGCTGATACATACAACATAAATTAATTCTCATAAGCATACTGAGTCAAAGAAACCAAGATCAAAAGGATTCATGCTATACAAAATTCTAGAATGAACAAAATCAATCTGTGCTTCCAGAAATCAGAAGGGTAGCAGAGACTGAGATGAATTGACTAGAAATGACGTAAAGGAACTTCCTGAGGTGAAGAAAACATTCTATACCTATACTGGAGCAGTGGTTACTCAGACACATTTGTCAAAAGTTCTCAACCTACAATTAAAATCTGTATATTTTATTGTATAGCTCTATAATTTAAAAATCTTCTTTGAGAACTGCCCCCCCTTCTCCCCATTTATGAGGATATGCAATAATAGGATCGAAAACTTGAAGCCATGCAGGATGCCTGGGTGGCTCAGCAGGTTAAGCGCTCGCCTTGTGGCCAAGGGACCTGGGGATCCTGGGGCTGGCCCTGGCCTCTGTCCCAGCCCATGAGGACCCATATGCTGAACTGGAGTGTGCTTCCCATGGGGGAGACCTCCAGCTTGGTTCCTGCCCTGTGGGACCCTATATCCACTTGTGGAATGAAACTATGTCGAAACTAATGATATATAGCTATGGAGACTGCTGTGGGCCCTCCCCCTTCTCTCTCTCTCTCTCTCTCTCTCTCTCTCTCTCTCTCTCTCTCTCTCAAATAATAAATCTTAAAAGAAAAACTCAAAGTCATGGCATAGAAGGAAAATAGTGAGTGTGAATCAGGCAAGTATCTCATTTAGCTATTGTGGGCATGTGAATAGTTTCCCTCTTATAATGCACACAACAGTAAAGATTTTACTTATTATTGCCCAATGGCAAACACTGATATTTTTAACATTTCTAGAGGCTCTTGTGTAGCTTCTATACTTTGTATCTAAGAAAGCAGTACTTGGGACTGGACAGAAGATTTGGTGAGAAATCAAGTGTCAAGCACCACTTAGAGGAGATATACATTTTACAGCTATATGACGAACAGGTATAGGCTAAATGACTAACCTCCTCTCCTAGGAGAAAGGGTGAGTTCTCCCTGAGGTAAAATAGAGCCAGGTAGGATTTAGTGCTCCTTGCCTCTTGATGGTTACATGGTTGTACGGTTAGTCTTACATGTGTCTAGCCTTAAGTACAACCAAGAGCATGGGTCACTGTTTTCAATAGTTCTCTGGAGGCTAATGCACTGGCTTTCAGCAAGATTTAACACAGAGCAGAATAAGGTGTGTTATTAACTACTCAAGAATTACAAATAGGTTTATAGTAGAGCAGACCTCATTTGGAAACTACATAAAATGGAATGATCTGTAAATCACATTAAAAACTGAATTAAGGAAAGATTGTTTTTGTCTACAGCCTTTGTCCTAAAGATCAAATTTAGTGAACCCTCATTGTTCCAGCTTTACCTCAAAGGTCCTAGGCCTTCGGTAGTCAATGAGTCTCCTGACTTCTGTTGTTAGTGGGAGTCCAACAGAGGCAGAAGTAAGAAGGGTAAATAAGTGAGCTGCAGAGCAGAGGGAATTCTCTGGACCCCCTTGCTGAGAGGCACTAAGACCTTCCTGGGTGCACAGGGCAACCTGCCTGCAGGGTTATGCTGCTTCAGTGCTAGAATATTATCTGAAGTCCCTGCCCTCCTCACAGCTATTGTTTTTACTATCACAGATGTCCAGTGGCATTCTTGCCATTCAGTGTTCTTAGACATCAATGGAAGACACACCCAAAACAACTGCCATATTTTCCAAGTACGAGAAGTACCACCATATACCCTCAATATGAAAAGCAATATGACATAAATACTATTTCTATAAAGAGATCTTATGAATCAATGATATAACACAAATAGCCTAGAGGAACTGGGCAAAGAGAACAGATAATTTATAGAAGAAGAAATGCACAACTCTAATCTCCATTAAATAGATCCAAGGGTCAATAGTGGACAATTTAAAGCAAAAATGAGCTACGTTTTCATGTCTCAGGGTGGTGATGATTTAGAAAGTATTTGTGAACAGATGGTGAGACACGAGAGAACTGTAACTGGCATAACCTTTTTGGGGAAGCAATTTCACAGTATATACTGTGACCTAAAGTGTTTCATTTCTTTTGAATCAGTTATTATCTTTCCATGACATGGTCCAAAGAAAATAATCACATATGTAGAAAAGGATTTATGTGCAGAGTTGTGTATCACAGAAAAAAAAATAACTCACTTAAAGCTCTGAAAAAAGAGAAATGGTTAAACAATATATGGCATATTGTGGAGTATTATAAATCCATTATAAATAATGTTTATGAAGAGTATAAAAATATTCAATGTGTAATGTTAGGTGCAAAGTAGGATAAAGAATAAAGTTTATGAATAAACATTCCACAGAAGAAGACTCAGAGATATGCAATATAGGAAAAGATTTTGAAACCTTATAGCAATCATAAAAATACAGAAACAAATATAAGCGAAATACTGACTTACAGGCATCAAAATAGTAATTATTAGAGAAGCATAGAATACAAAGTATCGCTGAGGTTGTGGAAAGATGGGAACATGAGTAACGTTGTAAAGCAGTATAGTGGTACTTAGAAAATTTTACTCTATGAGAATACATTACCCCAAATTACTCAGTCCTGGACATATTCATATATCACAGAGACATTCTTACACAAGTCCTTACAGGAACACATATGGGACATTTGTCATAATATTGATTGTGGTAACAAGAAGTTAAAGTAAACCAGGTGTTCAACAGTAGCGAAAGAATAGGCAAAATGCCTAAACAGACACTTCTCTCCTGAAGACATACAAACAGCCAACAGGTACATGAAAAGATGCTCAACATCATTAGCAATTAGGGAGATGCAAATTAAAACCACAATGAGATGCCATCTCACACCTGTTAGAATGGCTATAATGAACAAGACAAGGAATAACAAGTGCTGGAGAGGCTGTGGATGAAAAAGGAACCCTCATACACTGCTGGTGGGAATGTAAATTGGCACAACCACTGTGGAAGGCAGTGTGGAGATTCCTCAAAAAAGTAGAAATGGAATTGCCATATGACCCAGCAACCCCTCTTCTGGGTATCTACCCCAAAATCCTGAAAACCTTAATCTACAAAGATACATGTACCCTAAAGTTCATCACTGCATTATTCACAGTGGCCAGGTTGTGCAATCAACCACAGTGTCCTCTGATAGATGACTGGATAAAGAAGTTGTGGTACATTTATACAATGGAATACTACTCAGCAATAATAAAAGATGAAATATAGCCATTTGTGACAACATGGATGACCTTGAAAACATCTTATTAAGCAAAACAAGTCAGAATGAAAGAATCAAGAGACATATGACCTCACTTATAGGTGGAATATAAAACTGAAAGTAACAAAGAAACAAAGACTCATGGACACAGTCAATAGTTTAGTGATTACCTGAGGGTAAGTGGGGAGGTGAGTGGGAGAGATGGGTAGGGGGGAGTAGGGAGGAAAAATCAAACATACGGTGATGGAAAGTGAGCTGATTCTGGGTGGTGAGCACATAATGTGATGTACAGACAATGTAATATAGAATTGTACACCTGGAAACAATGTTAATTGATATCAATTAATGTCACCCCAATAAATGTAACAATAAAAAGAAAGAATAGGCAAAATGTAATAAATACATAATATCAAATAACAAAATTTAGATGATGTACACATCAATTTGAAAAACATGGTGATCAGTGAAAAAAAATACAGAATGAGATTTTAGGACAAATGAATATTAAAGAACACATAAAGGTATAATGTGATGCAACATATTTTTTCCAGAACAGGTGTATGTATTGAAATCAGTAGGAAAGTACCTGGATCACAAGGGAACAAGAAAATAGTAATTATTATTACTAGTATTATATTTATAATTATAATAGAAAAGAGTCTTTTCTAAGTTGATATCCAGTGATGAAATGTTCTGTAACTAAAAGGCATGATGCATTCAATACTCTGTAGCTGAGATTTTAAAAGAAAAAGAGCTGTTACAATAGTTATATACAATAGTCTCAATTATGTAATAAATGTGCAAAAAACATTAGAAGGAAAGAAAAAAACATTAAATTGTTAGAATTAAAACTTTGAATGATGATTTATTAATTGCCTTCTTTGTCTTTGTAGCTAGATGCCATACTAGTCTGGAGTGTTTCTGCTGGGATGTAAAGGCATTTGGATACAGTGGGATGGGCTGGGTAGTATGGCATGGGTGAGCAAGTTAAGATTCGATTTGGATTAGTGTTCTCATAGAAGAAGCCCAGAGCTCAGGCACCTACAGGGCAACAAATGTCCTCTAACGACTCATCTTTTGGATATGACTCTTTGGCCCAGGGAGTGAGGAGCCAGGTGAGAAGACAGGAAGTCCTTTTCTAGTCCCCTAGTTTCTCAGTAAGAAGATCTGGCTGCAGGTGGAGGTAGGTGTGTTCTCCGTGTTTCTGCCTGAAAACTCTCAGATCTTTAGTTGCACTGACGTTGTCTTGGCAACTAGAGGACTCCAGAGCTCCAGTTTCTTAGTGAGGGCACTCTGAGTGACCCTGTAAAGTGGTTTCATCATTCAGTTTTGTAGGCAGCTCAAATCACTAAGGTGGCCAGATTTGGGAGGAGAACGTGTCTAAAGGAACAACGGATGGACCAAACTACATTGTGAGTGAGCGTGAGTCCAGGCCCCCTCAGATTTCTAATACAGTCTAGAAAGAAGAGCAGTGCTGGTGGGTTTGATACTAATGGTTCAGGGATTTGAGAACATGCTTTAGGAAGGAAGGGAAAGAACCCATAAAATATAAGTTATTATTATTACCAGGCTTTCAGGTTGCATGAGCTGAAGAAATCTGTCACATGTTTTCTCTATTTCCTGAGCATTCTAGATGTAAAGAAAATTTATTACATGTAATATAAACATTATAATAAATTAGAAAATAAAATGTAATATAAACATTATAATAAATTAGAAAATAAAATTCTCAAGTCTAAAAGTAAAAACACAGAGGCAAGGTATTTCTAAGAAAAGTTCTGATAGCTAATTGTTTTTCTCATTCTAGACTTACATTGTCTATATCTATCTGCTGTGTTCGAGGTCTTTTACTGGAGTTAGGGAAGGAGAGAAGGAAAATGCTGCCCTGAGACGGCTCACAGGCCTGTTCTGGAAGAGTGTCCCAAAGTGGTTATTTTGACATAAGATATTTTAATTCTAAACTTCAATTTAAAGAAATATTTCTAGGGCTATCACATTTCATGGTAGTTTGTACTCCCACACAAGTACGCTTAATAATTAAAATATTATACTGCTTGTTCTTTTCTTCTGCGACTGGAAAGAGAGGCCAGATTTATTATCAGATAACCATCTTTCAAGGACATCTTTCTGGAAAGCTTTTTGAGTCACATTGTTACCATTTCATTGTTCTTACCCTACAGGTATTCCACCTCCTTTCTTCTCCCCCCACCTCAATTCTAGAGCCAGGGCCTGACTTTGGTAATTCTGATTGTCTCTGGTACTTTGCTCCCTTTTTTTCTGCCTCTTTTTCATTTCCTTAGTCTTCCTCCCCTCCATCTCCAGGCAGAGAATGCCATCTTCTCTTGATACCCTCCGTGCTGATACACCTCCTGACATGGCCAACTTTCCAACTTAGAGCCTCATACTCCAATATTTTCTCTGCCTCATTCTTAATATATTCTCTGAGTCAAATTTGAATTTCAAAAGCATGTATCTGTTTTTATCAATGGATCTGTTAGGCATACTCTATATTTTACTTATTTATTTTCTGCTTCTTCATACACTCTCTCCCATGCCCCAACTACAGTGTAAATTTCACAACACTAATCATTTTCATTTCCTATTCTCTGCTATAGTCCCACGATAGATGCTTAGTAAGCATTTAATAGAAGGATGAATAGATTTGAGGGAAATAATGTGGAGTAAAGGAAACGTCCAAGCAGTTCTTAAATAAGATCTTGTAGATGGTTGGTCACTTCATTGACTCATTCATCAGCTACTTATAGAGTACCTGGGGATGCCAGGATAGCTCAGCAGGATTCGATCCCAGACCCAGCTAGTGCAAGCCCATATGCTAAATTGGAATACAACTGGTAACTTTCAGGATGGTGGCAAAGGTTCTTATCTCCCATATGAAAGGCCCCCAGTTTGGTTTCTGTCCTGTATAGTTCCACATCCACTTGTGTGGAATGAAACTATGTCACAACTAATGATGTACAATTATGGAGACTGTTTTGGGACCTCCTCCCTTCTCTCTCTCTCTCTCTCACCTTCTCTCAAACAAGAAAATAATAATAATAATAATAATAATAATAATAATAATAATAAAATACCCACTAAGTTTCAGCCTGTGGCATGGGGCATGGGGATCTGTGGCCCAGGGAGTGGGGGGAGTGAGGGGTTCAGTGGTGAACACCTCACAATTATTGCCCCTGAGGCACTTGCAGTCTAGAAGAGCAGACAGACCAATGAAAGAAAAATGGTGCACAAAGCTTTATAATTGTGTCCGTATTGAGTAGGAGCATGGAGGAAGGGCGTCCAGTTTGGGGTCTCCACATGGGTTTCAAATCTGCCTAGTCTGAAGATGAAATTGAAGAGGAATACTAGAAGAATAGGTGGTAAGAGAGTTTAAAATAGAGGGATTGGGGCAAAGGAAAAAATTGTGCCAAAGCTTGAAAGTTAGAGAAGGCACTCATAGCACATCTTGGCCTTGATGCTACAGAAGTCGAGAGGTATCATTCACATCCTGTTGTGAGGGAATAGCTGTCCCAGGAACTAACAAATATGCAGAAGCAAAGGCTGCCAGGGCAAGGGCTGGACAGCCGCAGGAGTGCCTGTTCTTTGTAAATGCTCAGCTCCATCTTAAGAGAGTAGGAGGTTTCAAGTTGGAAAGAAGAGGAGGATAGGGCTCATCTCTCCACGAAGGTGAGTATAGATCAAATCGTAGAGAGCTTTCCTCCCACAAGGAGGTGCCCCTGCTCATTTTATAGCACAAAGGTTGCAGCATCTGGAGTATGTAGCCACGTGGAGGGATGAATATGACAAATGTTGCTGGGTTGACTGGAGGACAATGGAGAGCATTGAAAGAGTTCAGTCGTAAAGTGACTGCAGGTATAGAGGCAGGGGAGCAGAGGCAGGGATGAGAGTGGGTAAAAGCAGGGTTTCTGGAACAGGTGAATGGTTATATGGAGGAAGTAAAGCAGATGGATGTTAAGGAACATTG
>PVKE010024859.1:0-23469 GCA_004027555.1 Craseonycteris thonglongyai
TCTATATGTGTAAGTGTGTGTGTGTGTGTGTGTGTGTGTGTGTGTGTATAGGGGGGTTGAATTATATTCAATGTTCAAAAGTGACTTGCTTCATAATGATCTGTGTTTTGGGTATGGCTCAAAAGTCAAAGCTTTTTTCTTATAGGCAAACACTGCCTTCAGCTTCTCAGCTGTCCCATTAAACTATATGCTCCTCAGACAGACTAAACTTCTTCATTTAAATGACTTGGACCAGTTCTGAATGCTTATCTAGTCAGCACAATGGTAGTCTTTCGGAGGAGTCAATACTATGAAAGGTTATATGTCTAGTAATTCTACTTTCATTACTTTTCTCTTACTTCACCCTTCATTTTCAGTTATGGTTGTAGGCAATGTTTTGTCAACAATTCTAGACATATACCCAGCCCTGTGGAGCAATATAGCATGCCTTCAGCATTGACTTGCTCCTCTTCATGATGGGTGACCTAGTTAAGACATGTCAATATTCAATGAGACATATAGATTACCCTGATGGGATGGCTCAATGAAGTTCATGTAAGGTCAGTAGAAGATGCAGGTTTCATATCCACTGATTCACTAATTGGTCTCATGCCAGAAGTGTCCCTCATCAATATAGTCCAGTTAACCTCACTCTCCTATCCCTCGAGTCCCTTTCCCCTTAGGTGCAAAGGTTTTTCTAGCTGAAGCAGGCATTGAAAAAGGAATAGATTAAAACAACAGCAGCAACAACAACAAAAAAACCCTCCATACGTATAAATGATAGACAAACCTCAACTTTTTTTAAATGGAAAGAATATACAGTTTACTATGCTTGCAGGTTTCTACTGAGTTACTAGAGCTATAATTCAGTTGTCAGAGGAGTTGATCTAAAATGAGAAAATAAGTTACCTAGATGATCTCTAATGCCCTTTTTATATAAAACATGTTTTGTTAATGAATCCCAGAAGTAGAGTTCATTTATTATTAACACCATTATACAGCTAGGGATGCAGAGGTTCGGAAAGTTCTAGTAGACGAGCAGAGTACAAACCCCTGGCTTGTGGGTTTAGTCACATTCTGATCAGGAAGCTGCTCAGTCATTCTCATCTGTTGTGAGGCTTGCACCAGGTTCATTTCCTAAACATCCCAAACCAAGCCATGTTGATAAACTTTTCTCTTGCCTCTGCTATCCCCTAGCCATTCGCTCATGATGAGTCATTTCTGCTCTTTCTCATTCCATTCTTAGTGTTCAGGTGGGTGAACGTGATCACTATAAAAGGCAAGCAATCAATATCTGGGGTTAGACAAAGCTCTGTAAGACAATCTGTGAGCCTGCGCAAAGCTCCTCGTGTCCTTAACTGTAACCTTGGCACATGAAAAGCGACTTCCATTCCATTTTACCAACGTTTCGGTCAAAGATCAATTGCCATTGTAATTATACCATATATCACAGGACGAGGAATCAGTGAGA
Source organism: Craseonycteris thonglongyai (assembly GCA_004027555.1). NCBI lineage: Eukaryota > Metazoa > Chordata > Mammalia > Chiroptera > Craseonycteridae > Craseonycteris > Craseonycteris thonglongyai. The sequence continues at coordinate 1,451 of PVKE010024859.1, forward strand.
GGGCAGGCCCTCTAAACTAATACATATCATTAGCATTTAAAGAACATGAAAAACAAATTGAACATTAGTCCTCATGTAACTCTTTTTTCTAGAGCAAATAATTTTCCAAATTAAAATGAATAAATTAATGAAATCACCACATGACTGTGAATAAACCACATTGGTAATGCTGTCAAGCCCTCAACAAAGTTTATCTCTTTGTACTTCTCTGTCTGATCATTATAACATCTAATCAAGGGGAGCTTAAATACTTCAGTGAGCTCTCAAAATAAATTTGATCTGTGCAGCTTACATCTCATGGATTCCTAGGGTTACTGACGGGGTGAACCATGTTTTTGTTTTAATCCCTGTCTCAGCTCAAAGAAGATTAATGCCCATAATTCTTCTATCCCCATTTAATTGAGAAATGAAGTTTGAAGAGGCACCTACTGTAACACTCCACTTTAAAGTATGACTTATCCACTGTCTACACAGTAAATCTTCTTCTTCTCAAACTCACTTACACACACCCTTCCTTTCCCAAAGAAAGAGAAAAGACAGATATTGTTTTCTTTTTTCCATCTTAGAATTATCCTAATAAAGACATTCTCTGAGTAGCTCAATCTGTGTCTCAAACAGCTGTGACCTCTGATACTTTAATATCCTCATTGGTACAAATAGCCCTTTTATTGGTATAACACAATTCTGGCATTCATGTTGTATGATCGAGATTTTTACTTTTTCATTTTTCTATACCAGTAGAGGTAAAATATCTGAAAGAAAAAAAGATCCTATACTCTGATACTATTTCCTCAGCAGCTGGACAGGTATTAGTAGAAAAGAACCAGCATTCTAAATACAGACCCCTTCTTGTGTCCTTAGCTATACCCAATGCTAAGATTTAATATAAAAGGGGCAAAGAGAAGCACAGGAAGATTTAATGTCAGTCTCATTTTTTTTCCATACCAGTTAATGTGAGGATTTATTGAGGCAATACCTGTGAGGTGCTTAGCATAAGGCTGAGTACACAGTAAGGCCTCACCAAGTGCTGGCTATTATCATTTGTATAAACATCTTACACTGAAAAAATAAAAATAAAAATAAAAATCTTAACATTCTAAGCTCCAAGGCTTCAGAAGCACTATATCTGACACTCAATGTTTTTTCTAATTTAATCTCAGAAGTGACATACCATCACTTCATCCATAACCTACTGGTCAAACAGACCAACCCTAGTCCAATGTGGGTGGCACTACATAAGGGCACAGATACAAGGAAGCAGGGACCATGGGAGGCCATCTTGAAAGCTGGCTACCACAACGACCTAAGGGTGGTTGAATCCTTTTCAAACTGCTCTGTCTTATATTTTAAACTTCAAAGTCCAGGAGTTTGTGACATTGTTGTGAGTGGGATTTCAGAAAATGATGATATACCCAGAAATAATAACATTAAGAAATTAAATATTAATCTATAAATGTTTTTATGTGATATCTCATTTGAGTTTTTAAAATAATCTTTTTTTAAAAGATTTATTTATTTTTTATTTTGACAAAGAGAGAGAGAGAGAGAGAGAGAGAGAGAGAGAGAGAGAATAGGACAGGCCCAGAGCAGTCTCTGTAGTTGTACGCCATTAGTTTTCCATATAGTTTCACTTCACAGGTGGTAGTGGGGCTGCGCAGGGACGGAACCTTGCCTGGGGCCAGGGGCTTGGGACTGTGCAGGGCAGGAACTGGGCCAGGGGCCCCCTGCATGGGAGGCACACCCCACTGGGGCCCTTTTATGTGGGAAGGATGCTGGGGGCAGGAGCCAAACTGGGGGCCTCTCACATGGGAAGCTTGTGCAGGCGAGAACTGAACTGGGAGCTCACCCCACTTCAGCATATGGGTCTGCACGGGCCAGATCTGGGATACAATCCTTGGACTCCAGGGCTGCAAGAAGAGCACTCAACCCACTGATCCATCCTGGCATCCCCTAAAATAACCCTTTAAAACAGGCATCAGAGTAGAGATTATTGTAATGATTTTGTAGATAAGGACACTGAAGATCAGAGAGATGTAATGATTGACCCAAGATTTAAACTAAGTATCTTCTTAGCATTCTCATGGCATTTCTTCTGTTAGGCCTTGTATATTTGTTAAGTGCCTACCAGCTCACGTGCTGGGCAGAGGGTATGCAACCCATCACATGTGTGACATTTGTCTACGAGGCATTTCTCTACTTTGTTAAAATCACTAGATTAAAGCAACTGACATCAGCTTCCTTTTCCTCACATTACTTGCTACACACACGTGCACACACACATACAAACATATACTTATAGAAACATTCACACACACACCACACATACCCACTTCTATGTTGGTTTTGGTTTCTTATATTAATAGTAAACTAAATTTCTTTCAGAAAATATTAGTGGTCACTGTGTCACAGAGAAGTCTCCATCTGTGAATATATATATATATATATATATATATATATATATATATATATAAACTTTATAGCTTTTCTCTCTTTATTTTAAAATAAATTATGAGAAGTTGTATGTTCAGGCTTCAGGCAGAATTTTTCCTATTTGGGGGACTTTTTCAACTATTTCTATTTGAATTGGTAGCCATTTGTATGAGAGGAAAATGAATACTAATGGAAAAGCCCAGAGTGGATTTGGAAAATTATTATAACTGTTCTGCCATAGGTTTGGGCCTTTGACAAAACACCTATTCAAGGATGAGAAACCCACTATTTCTCTTCTGCATTTTTTTCTGAATAGTGCTGGATTGAATAACCAGGGCTGATAAAGGTTCAGAGCAATTGCCTTACTAAGTGAACCCATGTTCTGACCAATGGGACAGATGCTGGCCTTCTGTATATCTAAGTAGGCAGACTTCCATGGAAAGATTTATAGTAGAGGGGTGAGGGGAGAAAATGACTTTAAAAAAGCAAGATTTTTTATAATTTTCACTCTTCTTGCAACATTCTCTACTTCAGCACTAATTAGGACACCCCCACCACCCCTCGCCCCCCTCCAAATACTGCATGCCTGTAGATATATTTGCACCTGGAGACATTTTCTCAGGTATTTTCCTTGCGCTTACAGTACACTTCTGCCTTCTTTCTGCATATTCAAACTCTATTGACCCTCCTTGAAGCCTCCTCGACTAGTAGTACACAGTCATTTACATCTTTGCTACTGCTTATGAATTCCAAAGTGCTTTCACGTAAGCTAATTCAGTGATCCTCACACAACCTTAGAAGTTTAGCCCCACAAGTATTACCTTCTTGTATTTGTGGATGAGAAAAAGGAGCTTACAGTGGTTCAATTAACAAACAAGGTCAAAAAGCTAAAAAAAGAAGCAGCATTGGAGTTGATCCCTCCTTCAATAAAACTTACTGCTCCATCTGCTCCTACAACTTCACAAGATTTTCCTTTCCTGAGTGCTTGGAACTCTTGGAGTCTATCACATTCTAACATAGCCATTAGTTACTAACTGCCTGGTTGTTTCCTACATGCACGTAACTCACTGATGACCTATATAGACTGACGTTCCTCATGTTACATGCTGCTTTCCAATGCTCACCATCTCCCTATGCTTATCCAAAGATGACACAACGGCGACAATAGAACTAAAAGGGAAGAATGGGTTAGGCATTGCAGATACTTTTCTCTTGTGTGCACCCAGCAATCCTTGAAGTAGATAACCCAATCAATTGAGATCTAGAAATGTATATTCCATTCATTTATCTATTCATGCTGTTACGATAGTCCATACCACCTATGAGATGTTTTCTGTCTTATGCCCTGGAAATTTAAGTTAAATGTGCTATATTCTTGATCACCAGGAGCTAAAATTGAATGGGTGAACTTCCTCTATTGCTTTGAAATAAAAACAAACATAAGCAGCAATCTGTAAGATGAAAATTGTTCATCTCTTCACCTACATGCTATCAGGAGTAAGCACCTGACTCTGAGTAAGAGCATATGTACCACCCATAGGAGACTCTGAAATTAAGTATACAAATTTAATGGCTAAACTACATTTACCTTAAACTGAGCATTATTTATCTGAATTTATATTTGTAGCTGGTGACTGTGAACGTTAGGCTTCCCTCCTCAATTTTCTTATCTAAACTCTAACTTGAATAAAAATGAACAAACAAACAAAACAATATGAGGGTTATCAAATACCCCAGGCAGTCTGTTGTGGACAAAGATAAGAGAAAATCATGTACACTACTTGTAGTTAAAGTATTTCTCATAGAGGATATCAAATAATTTTGAATGGCTCACCTATATCAATAATTTGATAAATCAGGAGTCAGAACTTAAGAAATAGGCATCATTTTTTTGCCTAGTCAATCATGATACAAGTAAAAATGTATCCTCCATGAGTATATTCAATATCCACTCACAACCTTATGCCCAACATTTTGCCTTTTAAAAAGCATGATCCTATGGTCAGAATTCCTGCACCTCAAATATTCATCTCTTAGTGGATTTGAACTCTGTAGTATTTATGGTTGATATATCATTAGATGAAGGGTCATTGAAAAATCACCAAGTATAAAGCACTTTGGGGAATTTAGTGGTGAGCCTCTAACAGGGGAAGTAACATGAAAACAACAGTAATCATACAACGTTCAAGAGTCAGTCTTCAAAGAAAGTACTATCAATGGGGAGTGAGAAGACAATTACCACTTGTTGGGAGCTTCATCTCAGAGGAGGCTACATTTGAATTGAACCCCCAAGAACGAAAAAGGTTTGCACTACAGAAATTGAAATGGGAAGCTATAACAAGCTAATAGAACCGCCTGAGCAGGTAAGAACACTGACCAGGATTTTCTACAATTATGCATTGTTTGGAACAATACTAATATTAATTCTCTGTTCCATATATTTATATTCATCTGGTTCTTTGTTTGGCCCTAAATGTATTTTGGCATACAAGAATCTGCTACACAGTTTGAGAATCATGAAAACATAGTTGTTATCTTTTAAAAATGATATTCTATACTCAAATTTCAGAGTAAAAATTGAGACCCACTTCTTTTACCATGATGTAATACAATACTACTCTATGGGTAAGTGCTCATATTCTATGAAAATCTTATCATCTCACAGTGACATTTCAAAGCTGCCTTTACAAAATTAGGATGATTCTAGAAAGCTTAAAAATAGAGAGCAGTTATTCCCACGATATATGATCTTCCTGGACCTCTACCTCATAAACTCCTTACTTTCCTTCAAATCATATAGAGAGGCCAATTTTTCCATCTTTGTACACAACATTCATTTATTCCTCTCTCTGGGCTATTATTTATTATTTAACTTGGTTACTGTATTATTTAAAGAAAAAAGTAGTTTGTGATATTGCCTTATGGGGAATGATATATAAGGTAAAGTGATATTGATTGCATTGTAGCTATTAACTACTATTCTGAAAACAAGAAAGGCATGTGAGACAGTGGAATCAGGGCAAGAATTATTTTCATCCTTCTAAAAGCTAAAAGGGGGGGGGGGGGAACCATTTAGCAAAACACCTTCCAAATAATCCCAAAACTTTAGAATTTCTTCTTCAATATTCGTAAAGTCAGCTTATGAATTGAACCAAATGGGTGATCTCACAGGAGTGACAATGACTCTCAAAGAACAATGAACGTACCATATTATTAAAGGATATACAAAGAATAATCAAAGTTACGTGATGTGGCTCCAGTCCACATTTTCAACATTTACTACTAAGTCCTTCACAAAAATACAATGTTCAGTTAGACTGTCTAGAATTCTTCATATATTTTTATCTTGGTCTTGCTGATGACATTTTCCTTCCTAAAATGTTCAGATTTAATACAGATATAATTTTTCATATGCTTCTTTTCCTCGATATTCTTTTTTTTAAAAATAATTTTATTTATTTATTTTTGACAGAGAGAGAGAGAGAGAGAGAGAGAGAGAGATACAGAGACAGAGAGAGAACTGAACTGGGGGAGCTCCCAGTTCAGCATATGGTTCCGCACAGGCCGGGTCGGTATTCGATCCCCGGTCCCCGGTGCTGCAAAGTGAGTGCTTAACCCACTGAGCCATCCTGGCTTCCCCTTCCTCGATATTCTTCCACTAATATATCTGGATCTCTCTGTTCTTGTGAATGTAGAAATTGTTGCAATACTATTACCAGCAAGGGTTAACAAAGCAAATGAGGATTCCATATATTAGGATATATTTCTAAATGAACCTGTAAGAAGATTTGGGAAATCTAAATAACCCAGGGGAGAAAATGCAGTCAGTAAAGCATGAAATGGAAGAACACATTTTTTATCAAACTGAGAGCAAAGAAGCAGGTGTCAAAAGCTCAGTATGAAGTCAAGGCATAAGGACAGTGGGAACCAGAGTAGGGAATAGAGGTCAAGAGATTAAGTGGGAGGTTATTTTTAGAAAAAAAAATTCAAGAAGAGGTGTAATTTATCACTGACATTTAATTGGTCTCCATGGTGAGAAGCATAGAAGTACCACCAGTATTTGAAAGGCTATAGATAGGGCAGACAGAATTAATCAATCAGATTTCCAACTGGACTTATCCCTCTGATAGGTGTTATGGCAATAGAAAAGATATGTTTCTTTAAAGGAAGTTAAAACACCAATGTAACACATAAATCAAATTGAAAATACTGTTACACAGCACAGAATAATGGTTTCCATAACCCCTCCAAAACACCTTGTTCATAGTGACTGACCAATAAATACTTCTTAAATGAACATAAAAACTGTTGATGTTATCCAAATTCTATGTACTATAAAATTTGAAGAGAAATTCAATGAAGAATCAATAATGAGGAAGGTCTAAAAGAAGGTGGAGCTTGAATTAGGCTTTTGATAGTAAAAGAGTCAATAGGAAGGAAGATGAAATTTGAGAAAAACAAAAAAAGGATAAGCAAAATAATCTTCCCCTTAATTAAATCATTGTGTAAGTATTGGACCAAAATTCCAGAGCCAAAATCCCAATTATCTAATCGCATTCATTATTTTCCCCAGAAATGTACCTGATGTCTCTTTCTCTAAGTGATACCACACTAACAAATGTTCCTGGTGTTTATTAATGAGCACCACATAATGTCTTTTCCTACTTGCCCATAGACATATATTCATATGTAAGGATAAAGTTTTATACTCTTGAAGTCACATTAGAGCTCCAGAATGACCTTGAACAAGGTACACTTTGGATTTCAATCACTTCACCCTGTAAAAGGAGACCATAGTGCTAAACTCCATGGTTTCTAAATCCGAAGCAAAACCTTACCTCATTGTACCATTCTTTTTATTTAAATGACATCAATCTGAAGATATGCATGCATAATGGTCAAAATAAATCTATTGATTTCTGTACAAATTAAGGTTTTTACTAATTTGCACTGATACAATTGAAACGATAACCTCAATGATAACAGCAAAATAGTTAATTAAATTGATGATCATATAATTTTACTTTTGATAATGGAAATGTTTTTTATTTAGATGACTACAATGTAAATTACAATAAGCTAGTTGTAAGTATCTCCTCATTAGAAGTGTCTGCTCAATGAAGGAGAACTGCTGAAGTATGAACTCCTCATGCAGTTCATTGTGGGAAGAGGCAGACAGATGCCCTACAGTTGTCTGTGGCCTGATCATTGCACAAAGGATCAACTTGTGAAATGAGGGATTGATGTTTGTGTATATCTGCCTGCACAGAGACACATTAACAGTGCATTCTGTCATTTTAAGACAAAAAGCCAAATATAATACACCTATTGCATTAATTCATTCATACACACATTCAGTCATTCTAGGCATTCACATCGAAGACCCTTCAAGTACAAAACTGAAAAAAAAATCAAATAACATCATCACAGATCTTAGATCTTGATAGCACAAGTAAATAGAAGGAAATAAAACTTTATCAAGTATTAGGAGCAAGTATTATGTTAAGATGTTTCACATAGGAGTATAGCATTGTATTAATGTAAGCATGCTAAGGATACTCAGGTAAACCAGGGAGTTGGATATGCTTTTGAGATAAAATCTAGATAATAAAAAATAGTCATTAGGACAGAATAATGGTGTAGAATTTTAGTGTTATTCCTACTGAGGGATAGGAGAAAATTCTATGTATGAATATCTAGAGATTAAAGCGTATTTGGCGCTATCATGGGAGAAAAAAAGAGGAAGTAAACTGGATCAAGTAACTGAAAGGCTTTGCAATTCATCTTAAAATAAAAACTTCTGTTGTGAGCAAAAGAAAAAAAGCAATTAAAACCAAAATGCCAAACAAGTCCCATAATTTAGGAAAAAAAATGTGATGTTTTTGATAATGAGAAATTAAAGAGGAAGAAGACTGCACATGGGAAGTTCTTGAAACACTCCATCACATGAAGATCTGTGAGGCAAGGTAGTTAGAACAGAATTGCAGAAGAGGGGGTGAGTTAAGAAACATTTCAGAAGAAAACAAAAAACTGTATTCTGCAACTATCTGTGCTGCTATTGTTTTATAACAATCAGGTGTGTAGATTAAAACTGTCAACTGTATTCACAAAGCTGACTGAAGTACTTGGGTTACATGTGTTGCCACAATGATTTCCTAATAAGTTATCTTAATACGTTACTTACTTTGTACAGTACAGAAAACAATTGATTAATTACAGATCTCCTCAGAAGGAGCCTCCCTCAAGAAGTTGACATCATTGAAAAACACAAACCGAAAAGCACCTATTCCACAGGTAAAGAAGTCAAAAGGAAATTCCAGAGGTGTTGAGCCAAGCATGCTCAGACTCTTCTACATTCTCAAATCAGACAACATTTCTACACCTACTTGGAGAAGAGTAAGTGATGACTGTGAAGTGGAATCACCAGTGTGTACATCACCTGGGGATCTTGTTAAAATGCAGATGTTAATGAAGTGGGTCTTGGTTAGGATCACAGGTTTTGCATTTCTAACAAGCTACCAGGAAATTCTTATGCTTTGGGTCCAGGGAACAGTTAGGGTGGTTACTAAGACAAAGCTTTGCAGTTTTGAAGCAGGCCCTGTGATTCTAACTACAACATCTTGGCTGAATAGTGTCTTTTTAGGTCTCTGATTATCTGTAACTTTTGGGACAAAGAATAGCCGTTTTTGCACATTGTAACTGGGTAGGCTCACAGTAACCAGTAATTGCTGAAATCTTGATAAATATGCCCCAACATAACTATAAGGAGATAATTCAATTAAGTACCCATAAAATATCCAGACTTAGAAACATTGATTTCAACTCTTTCATGCTTTTCATATATTCTTCCTTCTGGCTCTAGAGGATTTAAATATTTTTAAATTAGCTCCATCTGCCCCCAGAGGTCTTCATTTCTTCATTTGTTTTCTTTGATCACATTAGCTTATAAGCTGACTCATATATTTTTAGGATGTGTTTGGAAACAGAAATACAGTAATGAAATTAGCATTTCCTCCCCTAAAAATTGGGCTTCTGCTTATCTGTCAGCCTTACTTTCTTCAGCACAGAACAAGTCCTTAATAAATATTTTTGATTGATGTACACATTTAAAATTTTCATTAGTTCTGTAGGTCTGAAATATTGGTTTCCACATTTATTTCTTCTTTCTCCCTTAAGAATTTTGCCCTAATTCTTTTTTCTTCAAAATGCTAGTCAGTATCCCAAGTTTATCCTTTCAGTTTGGAGGTGGTAATTCTCCATTTTGGGGGAGATAGCTTCTATGCCCCAATATTTGAGCATTTAACTAAAGCACAAGAAATGCTTAATTAGTGTGATAAATGCAATTGAACTGTTTGCAATAGAGAAACTGCCACCCAATTTTTAGAGCAACAGAGAGGGATGACCAGATGGGTTAATTAATCAGTGTGAACTCTCATTTGATGAATACGTTGAAGTTCGCTGATACAATGAAACTACACAAACACCATACTTTGTTGACGTTATATCTAGATAGAATATTATTTGGACGCTACTTCCTTAGGCCACTCCATTCAACAAAGTTTTCATTTGCAAAGTTGACTTTGCCTGCTTAGGGTATAATTCCCTTGTTTCTATATTCCAATAGCAATTTAGGCTTTCCTACAATAGAAAAAGCTAAATGTCAATTTTCAAGATATTGAAGAGATTTGTTTACATACTGAGCAATCCACTACTTTATTTTTTAAGAGAGAAACATCTTTTTCTCTCACTGTTATTAAACTGTACCTGCCAACGTTTTTTTCTGAGTATAAAATGCCACAATTTTCCACATTATGCCACAGAGGCTCAAATTTCAACCAGCCATTGCTTCTTGAGAACCAACCATATAGCATCTGTGAAAGAAGTTTTAGTTACTTTTGATGATTTTTTTTGTTGTTGTTTGTTTTTTTATTGTTTTTGAGAGAGAGAGAGAGAGAGAGATACAGAGACAGAAAGAGAACTGAACTGGGGGAACTCCCCAGTTCAGCACATGGGACCGCAAGGGCCGGGGCCAGGGTTCGATCCTTGGTCCCCAGGGCTGCAAAGTGAGAGCTTAACCCACCCACTGAGCCATCCCGGCTTCCCCTTGATGATGTTTATTACTATACTTTGTAAAAATTATGGAGCTTCTTTCTCAAACCTAGTGTACCACATTTCTTTTTGCATCAAATTTCTGGTTAGAAAAAGAATCAACCAGTACCTAATATATAAAGGATTAGAAGAGTTAACTTTGGCTCCAAAGGCACAAGCCATGGCATCCTCTCTTGTGTATATATACTGATGGTATTCTAGTAGCAATGACTGGTGGGATAAGGCAAAGGTCTGTGGCCACCATGGCTCTTTGTCAAGCCTCCACACAAAGGTACTGACTATGCTATCATAGGAAATCGACTTGCCAAAACATTGCAAGGAGCTGAGCTTCTAACTCACTGAAATTCTACTTAAATTATGATATGCTTGGATGACTGCAAGAACAACTGATAGCTGTGTAATTAATATAAATCATGTCAACCGCCCTCACTTCCTTCTCATATCCATGAAGACCATTAATGAGGTGCCTCCTAACACACAATCACAGCACACTGACAAACCATCTTGGTGTGTGAAAAAGACACAAAAAAATCCAAGAACCGTGACTATACCAGCAAGCACAGTTTCTTTTCACTGGAAATTTTACCTCATAGATACCCATGGGGCAGAGACCTGGGGTGGAGAAATCATTATCTGCCAGATTACAGACCAACCTCCAGGTCTGAAGGGCTCTTATGTTATCATAGAAAGCAAAAGTTGTATCTAAAAGGATGATTCTCTGTTTTCTCATGTTACTATTCCTGAGAAAATGCTGAAAACGAATTTTTCTCTGAAACAATGACATATTTTACTGCTTACTTTCAGCACTCACTATATGATGAACATGTATATACCAAGAAATTAAAAATATTTCTTTGTGCAGCCCCATTCAATACATTAAAAAGATAATGATGTTCACTTGTATTATTAATTTAAAAAGGTGGAATTTCACCCGATATACTATGAAATGTAATGCTTACCACTAAGCTTTATTGGTCTGTCCAATAGTGTCACCATGGACTAACATGTTTACTGTACTTTCCCCTTACATAACTGTGATAACTGGTACAGGTAATATCTAAAAGCACAAAACAGTCTTTGAGCCTGCACTTTACCTTAGTATATAATTAGTCACATACAATTTTTATGTAAAAAGTTGCAGAATTATTAACCAAAATACCATCTAATTCTGAATGGAAAATATAAATAAGGTATATTATAGGAGATCTGTAACTGAGAACAGGATTATCCCAAAGGAGAGTAAAACAGATACAATTCCCCTAGGAACAGTAAACTCCAAAGTAAGGAAAGCAGACCCGAGGTTATGTGAGAGAAGCAAAAAGATTCCATACTTATAAAAAAAAAAAAAATGGTGATGAAGATGTTCACATAGGGGAAACTGGGATGGCTCAGTGGGTTAAGCGCTCACTTTGCAGCGCCAGGGACCGGGGATCAAATCCCCACCCCGGCCCGTGCGGAACCGTATGCTGAACTGGGAGCTCCCCCAGTTCAGTTCTCTCTGTCTCTGTCTCTCACTCTCTGTCAAAAAACAATAAAAATTAAAAAAAAAAAAAGAATGTTCACATAGGTACCGTAGTGATATGATAAGCAATAATGCTCTGCACCAGAAATAAAATTGGTTATCAAAGGAGTAAATACATAACAAGTAGAAATTATATTTAGAGACCATGAAACTTGTGTTTTAGATTTTTAGAGAAGACTAATATGTAAAACAATAGTTAATAATTTGAAAAATAAAAATGAAAATAAGGCTAGTTACAAAGTACATTGTATAAACTCTGGTCTTTTAATAGACATTAAAGAAATATTAATGGAAAATGAAATAATCCAATAGGGTATCCTGAAGGTGATAGGTCTTGGCTTTCATTTTAACTATTAGCTAATACTTGAATTTATAGACAGAAGAGAATAAATAACACATGGAAGTTAAGTATAATCTAGGCAATGAAGTCAGTATTAGATATTATATGATTATGAGGCAGTAAAGAACTTAATTCAATTAAAGACACAATGCAGTAGGGAATAGTGATCTACTGAAGTTTGTAACATAACCAATAAAAAGTGTTATTTTTAACAGGTTAATCAAGGGTAGTGGTCCCCAGCTTTGGTTTTTAAATACCAGGATGGCTTTGGAAAAACCTGCATGTTTATTTGCTCCATGTACACACTGAAACATTTATCTTTTAAATACTGAATATATTTTCAACATATATATTCTTTACATACATAGAATGTTTGTAAATACATTAAAAATAAATTTAATAAATGACATCCCTTATAATCTGATGCCACTCATCATTTTCTTCATTAATATACCGGTATGTAGTTAGTACCTTATACTGAAAGACAGTGTTTTTAAGAAAATACTGCTAATTTAAATTGTCATGTTTTTAGTTATCAAATATAGAACACATTCCACATACTTAACATATTTTCATTTATTTTATTCATTTATTATTTGATACTTAATAATATTTCATATTATTACGGAGTTATACCTATGTAAATATGATCACTAAAATTGCTATATTTAATTGTTATTTCTTCTTAAAGTCTTAATAATTAATTCAGAATGCATGCATAATGTGTAGAGTTACAAAATATGTAAATTTTCTAATGACACTGTACCTTTCAAACTCTACAGAAGTTGACTATCTTTTCTTCATCGAATATCACTTGTGGTGTATTTTTGAAGACCAGAAAATGAGGATACACTTAGAATTTAGCTGAAAGTAACACATTTTGAAGTCAAACGAGTTTGTTTCCTTACCCCACACTTAGGATTTTTATTACTTATAGCATGTCAGCTTGCTAAGTACAAATATTCCATCCTCCAAAAAGCCCTAAATACTGAAAACAAGATTTGATGAGATAGAGTCACTAGCATAGAAGTGATGTAATGAAGCAGCTCAAATTTACCAAGAAGTTATATCACATACAAAAACAACAACAACTGGTTTTCTATCCTCACTCCACAACCAAACCACACAGCTGTCTACCCCATAACTTATTTCTGCAAGAATGCATTTTTTCTTTGTTAGGAAATGGAGAATTCTGGTGGATTTGCACTTTATAGTGGGTTGTGTAGTAACTTAGATATTGAACTAAATGTTTTAAATTGAAGTTGCACTTTGGTGAGCTTTACTTTCCAAACTACTCTGACAGAAAAGGATATTAACTCAGCAGGCTTGGCTTGATCAAACACTGAACATTCTGAAGAAAGGCCTGTCTTAAGGACTGACTCTGTGCCAATTCTTGGGAGATAAACTCTGAACCTGATTATAAGATTGTTTTTATATGCTTGAGGCCTTGGGCCATGCAGACCAGTTTAACCATGTAAGTTAATACCAATGACATGATTTCAGCTAAATGCGTGTTTTTCCTCTTGAAAGAGGGGGAATGAAGTCTGAGCAGAGATAAAGCTGTGGGTGACTAAACCCAGGAAAATCTCAGGACACTAAGGCATGGGTCAGCTTCCCTGATTAGCAAATGTGTGACATGTACTGTCACAGATTTTTGCTGGGAGATCTAAGTGTATTCCCACTGTCCAGGGACCCCTGGTTTCTCCTGGAATTTGCTCATCTGTCCTGCCCTCTGCTGATTTTCATCTTATCCTTTCGCACTTATAAGCCAAAACTAAGAATATAATAGCTTTTTGCGTTGAGTCCTTCTAGAGAATAATAAAGCTTGAGTGTCTTGGGCACTCTTAGCATACTACTCTTTTCTAATTCTCAGTAAAGACTTCACTAATTTGGGCCTCATTGCTTTTACTCTACTTTGAATTCCTGGCACTTTAATCAACACCAAACAATTTAAGAATTTCACAGAACCTACATTGGGATTATTTATTATTGTTTTATATATTATTATTTTCTCAGTTAAATTAATTGCATATTTTAGTACAAAATCTGTGGTTGCCATTTTCCCCTAAAACTTGCAATGTTTTCTTAATAGCACTAACTAGGCACTCAATTGCTACTTTTATTAGTACATTCATGACTAGCCAAGGAAGTGATGGGATTAATAGTGACCTAGAAACATCTCTTTGTAATTGATCAAATTATGTTTGTCAACCTATCAGCAATTGTCCGGAAATATTCTAGATTACTATTACTGGATCATCTAAGAAATAACAGAGCCTATTTTAACCAACTTTTACGTGTGTCTTATATGTACCAAATATTTATGGAATAAATGTGTAAATTGAAAATCTTGCATTGAATTCTATAAGAACCTTAGTTGAGTTTTCTCTGAAGACCTAAGAAGGACAACTTAAGAAAAACCTGCATTTGATTTTTTAAAAAGATTTATTTTGATTGATTTTGACACAGAGAGAAAGGGGGACAGAGAGAAGGGGAAGGAAGCAGGGCAGTCTCCATAGCTGTGTGTGTCATTAGTATTTTTTCAAAAATTTATTTGTATTGCCTTTTTTGACAGAGAGAGAGAGAGAGAGAGATACAGAGACAGAGACAGACAGAAGGAGGAGGGCCCAGAACAGTCTCCATAGTTGTACATCATTGGTTTTTCCACATAGTTTCATTCCGCAGGTGGGTGCGGGGTTGCACAGGGCAGGAACTGGGCTGGGGTCTCACCCCAGTGAGAACTGAACTGGGGGCACTCCCCAGTTCAGAATATGGGTCCACACGAGCTGGGGCCAGGACTCGATCCTCGGTCCCCAGGGCTGCAAAGTGAGCGCTTAACCCACTGAACCATCCCGGCTTCCCCTGTCATTGGTTTTTAACATAGTTTCATTCCATAAATGAGCACGCAGGGAAGAAGCTAAGCTAGTGACCTCCCACATGGGAGAGATGCCCCCACTGGGGTCCTCCTACATGAGACGCATGCCTGGGGCGGGAGCCAAACCGAGGCCCTCCCACATGGGAATCTCACCCCTATGAGAGCCGAACTGGGGGTACACACCACTTCAGCATATGGGTCTGCACAAGCTGGGCCGGGATAGGATCCTTGGACACTGGGGCTTCAAAACATGCACTCAGCCCTCTGAGTCATCCCAGCAGCCCCTGCATTTAAATTAAATATTTTAAGTTGAAAAATTGTTTCATGTATCTTAAATAATCCTGATTATTACTTCAACTATTTATTTTACTTTTTGTGTGATGATGTAACATATAATTTAGTGGATGTTTCATATGGCATAAGAAAATTTCTGTGTTACACTGGAAGTAATTCTTGTATATTTTTGAACATTAATTAATGACTCTTTAATGTAATATTATTTTTTAAAGCTTTTACTTTGCTCTACAACCTTGCACAGATCATATAATTTAACTCAATACATGAACAGAGAAAGGATGAGACAAGTGTAAGATATCTTGTCTCAATATCTTAGGAAGCATGTTCCCTGTACAAAAAGGCAAGAGAGTGAAGGATGGCAAGCAGAAAAATAAATGAAACCAAGAAAGAGTATGGTTTTAGGCAAAGTTCTGCAGTGTGTCACCCCGCCCCACCTAGAGATTATGGTATATAAGGTCTACCTCAGATTTGTTGCTTCTACAGATAAGGGAGTAGAGCTTTCATGCCATCAAGTTATTTGCTAAGAGCTACCCTATGGGTCTAAACTCCCAGGCATTTTCCACTCTTTGTGTGCAGAGGAAAAGCATCTCCTTTTTTTGTCTAGGGCAGGGGTGTCCAACCTTTTGACTTCCCTGGGTCACTTGGGAAGAAGAATTGTCTTGGGCCACACATAACATACACTACCACTAACAAAAGCTGCTGGGCTAAAAAAAAAAAAAAAGAAAGAAAAGTCACAAAAAAATCTCATATGTTTTAATAGTTTGTGTTGGGCCACATTCAAAGCCATCCATGCCTGCTCTAGTACATTTGTCTGAGAAGAGGCAGAGCTGTAGATCATTAGAAGCAATACCAAAAACTCTGAAGGGAGGGGAAGCCGGGATGGCTCAGTGGGTTAAGCGCTCACTTTGCAGCGCTGGGGACCAGGGACTGAATCCCGGCCCCGGTCCGTGCGGAACCATATGCTGAACTGGGAGCTCCCCCAGTTTAGTTCTCTCTCTGTCTCGGTCTCTGTATCTCTCTCTCTCCCTGTCAAAAATAAATAAATAAATAAAAATATATTAAAAAACAAAACAAAACTCTGAAGGGAATTTAAGGGGATTCAAGTCATGTACTGACAATATCCATTACAGGTTAATTAAAACATTCAGTTGTGCTATAAAATGTGATCAGTGGATTATTTGTACTTCAAACAATTGTATTTGAAAAAAAAGTTGAGCAATAACTTGAAAATTATTTGCAATAAATATGCTGGTCTTTAAAAAGTATTTTTGTTTGCTCTTAGGAGGTAGAGATCTCTATGTGGTATGGAGTGTACCCCATGAAAGAAGTAAACACTACAGAAGGAAGAGCATCTACCCAGAACTATAATAATAATAATAATAATAATAATAATATAAAGCTTAAATCAACTGTGACTTGAAAGGTGTTGTTCCAGGAACATATTTTCTTATAGGACAAATATATCATAGGTCCAGAGTTTGCAACTCTGAAAAATATCTATTTCAAGGGAAGGTGAAAAAAAAGGATTGCAGATGAATATCAACAACAAAAACATACAGGGAACAATAAGAAATAAAACAGTATGTCTGAGAAGATTGGTGTGACAATATTAATATAAGATAAAGTAGACTTCAATCTAAAAATATTATCAGAGATAAAATGGGATAATTCATAATGATAAATGTTTAATTCATCAGAAAACATAATAATCATAAACATGAATGCACTAAATAACAGTGCTTCAAAATACATGATGAAAAAATAGAATTAAAATAAAAATAGACAACTTAGCAATTATAATAGAAGATTTTAACACCTTTATTTCATCTATTAATTGACAAATTAGACAAATTATCATAAGTACAAAAATTATCTGAACAATATGGAACACCTTGACTTAACTGATAATTATAGACACTACTTTTAACCAATGCAATATATGTATTCTTTTCCAGTGTATATAGTAGATTTATTGAGATAACCCCATATGTTCACTAGCTAAGCAGATAACTTTTTCTTTAATATAATAAAAATATCATAAAATAGTGAAGTGGGAAGAATAATAATGAAATAAAGAATTGGACAAATAAGTTACAACATGGATGAAAACTCAAATAAAAGTATTTGGAATGAAAATATCTATCTAAATAGATAGATATTTAAAAAATCAATTTATCTATATCAGTCATTGAGCTATTTCTCTATATTGGAAGAAGACCCATATAGTATCTACATCACATACACAAAATAACTTCTCAGTAGAACAAATATGTTTTTCTTATGATTATGAACGTGCTAAGGACATGCTTTTTTTGTTTTTCTTTTTTGTTTTGTTTTGGGTTTTTTTCACATGGTGTAGCTCCTAGTTAGGGGATTTATTTTACTTATCTAAACTAACCATCACTTTTTGTTTTTTTTAGTATTTCTCTACTCACAGCACTATTATGGGACACAAGAATTATTCGGGATTTATTGGCCAAGTACACATAATATATTCCAGCATCTTTCATAGATCAGGACATTGAGGACAGTCACATAGTGACATTATTTGTCAGCATCTGCTATTTTCTTTCCCTGTTTTCCTTTATTTAGAAGTTCTTGACTTGCTGTGTGAAAACCATAACAGTGGAACAAATATAAAACATGTCAGCCAAGAAGACAACTTAAAAAATGTTTCTTAATGAGAAGTCAATAAGAAAGTGTTTGTAAAGTTTGTAATATTAATTAGAGTGTTTGCTACAAAGGGCATCATAATATGATTGATGAGGAGGGCTTTAAGCCCAATGGCAATAAGCTGTTTCAGAAACTTCAGAATTCTGCTTCAGAGTAAGGTGTTTATAGTACTTTAGAAAAGTGCAGGTGTAACTATGTCCCATTTTATTTTTCATCAGCTCCATAGACAATAGCTAACTGTTTATGTCTGATCAAAACACATTAACTGTAGTTGTCATATTAAATTGGTTAATGTTCCCTGTGTGATAAAGACAGCATTTAATTACTAGATTAGTTTTTTTCAACTTGAGATAGATAGATGATAGATTGCTGGAATAGATGGTAGAGATGGTAGATAGATGACAGAGATGATAGATAGAGAATAGATAGATAGATAGATGGTAGATGGATAGATAGATAGATAGATAGATGACAGACTATAAAAATACATAGATATTAGATAGATAGATGATAGATAGATAGATGATAGATAGAGATATGTATTATTAATAAAAAGACAGATAATAAACACATGGTTTTAGTCTTCTTTCAGTTTCTTCTCATAAAGGTTCATACCAAGTATTTACCCAAGGAGATATCCCAGAGGGACTGCTGGGTTTGATTGCTTAACATACATGTTAAGAATGTGGTTATCTTCTTAATTAAGAAGGTGAACAGGTAGAGTAAAATATACCCTGATTTTGATTACATATTTCTCAAACAGAGGTTTTTAAGCAACTTCCCAAGAAACTGGTGTAAAAGCATCAGGGAGTTCTCTCTTATGAAATCTAGCTTAAGAGTTGGTGCAAACCTAGATACCAAGCCCCACACTGTCTTGGCATGTTTGTAGGTCACAGTGTATCAAGCATTATTTGCTGACTTAAAAATCACCTCAAAACTAAATGACTTAAACAACAGTTATTTTACTTTATCACATTTTGCAGTCAGCGGTTTGGTCAGGGTTCAGATGTTTTTTTTCTGTTGGTATGTCTAAGGGTCACATATGTAACTGCTGTCTACTGGCAGCTTAATTACAGGTTGGCAGTCCTAATAGGACTCAGTTGCTCATGGTCTCATCCTCTAGCAGCCTAGCCCAAGTTTCTTCATGTAATAGAAACAGGTTTAAGAGGAGGAAAGGAAAACTACAAGGTTTCTGTGGCCTGAGCTTGGGAATCATACATTACCGTCACTGAGTTTTATTTGTCTAAGCAAGCCACAAGCCACTTCAGACCTAAAAAGTGGGGAAACATAATACAAACCACCTCTGGAAAAGAGAAGTGGCAGAGTTGCATTATAAATGGCCATCTGTACATGAATGAAAAAAATTAAATTTATTCCTGTAGTTCATTCCCCACAGGAATTCTCATGTTTCACAACCTTGACCACTCTGGGATCTTCACAGAAAAATCCCTTCTATGTTCATAGAACTCAATAGGAGAGACTACCCTGCCATCAGGAACACAAAAGCAAACAGAAATTGAAAACAAAATCAAAATACTTGAAATATTTCCTAATATGCCCAGGGAACTATGTAAAGATAGCACTTATCAGAAAAATGCTTTTAGTTAAATTTTACTCATTTGAACAAATATATTTTAGTGACCAAATATATTGTAGACTCGAGTTCCCTTCTTTGGAGAAAGAATTCATGTTTCTCAGGAGTTTATCTATTGTTTTTTAGATATAGTGCTTTGCATTATTTTAATGGTTAGATTACATATTATAGCACGCACCTTTAACTTCTCACATTTTAACTTGAATTAATATTGTATTACTTCATCTAAAATACTAAAGCATTGAATTTATCTCTCTCTTCTCTTTGTGCTGTCCTTGTCATATGTATGGTATCTACATTTATCATAAATTCCACAATAAAGTTATGTTACCCTAGAAATTAAAAAAAAAGAGATAGAACAAATAGTTTTCTTTAAATAAATTTGTTCTCTTACTTAAAAATGCTTTCATTTTTCCTGGAGATTTGAGTTTTCTTTCTCTATTATTTTTCTTGTATTATTTCTCTTTCAGATGAAAAATCTTCACATAGCATTTCTTGTAATATGGGTCCATTTGCAATGAATCCTCTGAGTTTTAACTGAAAATGTCTTTTATTTATTTTCACTAGATATAAAATTCTGGATTGGCATGTGTTTTCTTATTTATTTCTCTGGCCACTTTAAATATTCTCTTTCACTCTATTCTTGTACCCAGTGGTCCTGAAAAAATATTCAGTTATTTGACTTGGTGTTTAACTATACATAATGAATTGTTGTTTGTATTTCCTTTTCCTTTTATTAAAAATAATTCCATCAGGTTTACTATGACATTTTTTTTTAATATTTATTATTCCTGGGTTTATTTAACCTTCAAGTGTCTAAAGTTTCTGCTTTTCCCTCATATTGAGAAGGTTTTAGCCATTATTTTTTTACAATATTTCTTTTCTATTTTTTCTTCCTCCTCCTTTTCGGGACACATGTGTGGAACTTTCAATATTTTTCCACAGTGCCTTGAGCTCTTTAAATATTTTTCTATCTTTTTTCTTACTACTTCAAATTGGATATTTTCTACTCATTTATCTTCTAGCTTACTGTTTTTTTGCTTTATCATATTTATTTTACAATTAAACCCATCTAGTGAATTTTTATTTCATATATCATACTTTGAATTCCTAAAATTTTCATTTTTTTAAATATCTCTATCATGTATCTCTGTCTATATCATCTATATCTATCTTTAATTTCTCTCATGATTTTCTATTTTTTCATTTGTTATAAGAATATTTTCTTGTACTTTAATAAGTATAATTATGAATCTTCTTTGATAATTCCAACATCTGTGTCATCTAAAGTTTGGCTTTTGTTGATTGTCTTTTAACTTGAAACAGGCCTCAATATTTTGAGCATGTATTTTTATTATCACATGCTGAGCAATTTTGAATTATATCCTGAACATTGTAAATGTTATGTTGTTGAGAAACTTTATTCTGTTGTACTGCTTTAATAAGTGTGGATCTTTTCATTTTGTTTTAAAAGGCAAATAACTTATTTAGCATCAAACTGTAAACTCTACCTTATTTGTACTTGGTGGCTATTTAAATTGCAGTTCAGTTACTTTAGCCTCATCTTAGTGCCAATTTTATTCTGCCCAATGTGTATAGTTTAAGATTCAGCTAGGGATTCGGCTAGAGTGCATACACAGATTTTGAGCTTTCTATCTTTAATTTTGTTATTTCTAAGATTTTTCTCCTAATTTTCTGGGGGTTGCTGTTATCCTAACTTTTGTCTTCTGGGTTTTGACAACACAAAGATGTCAGGGTTTAAAAATAATTTTAGTTATCCTGTGGCTTTCTGTAAAAGCAATCTTCCCTTGTACTAAAGCTGGATTAACAGGATCTACTTACTTGCTGCTAGCTTCTTCTTATAAAATTTAACTTCTCTTAAAAAATTGTTAAATCTTAGGAAGTATGTGCATGCATGTGCGCACACATGTGTACATACACACACACACTCATACACAGACTGTATACAGTGACCCCTCATTTTTCGCGGTTAATGGGGACCAGAACCTTCCGCGAAAGCTGAAAAACCGCGAAGTAGGATTTGCCCCTAGGAATGTTCGTGTATGCGGGTACAAGAATGTTTTAAATATGTAAACAGTATTCATACTTTACTCATTTAAGACAAAAATTACAACAGTATACATATTTACTTAAACGTGTCAGTGCTAATTAATAAGGT
>PVKE010024860.1:0-22500 GCA_004027555.1 Craseonycteris thonglongyai
GGACACATGTAATAACACACAATTACATGTGACATGTCTGTCATTATAAGGGCATGGCCATACCTCTTGATGCTATTGTTCTCCATTCTGTTTGATTCAGAAATACTGTGCTCTGTACAGTAACTCCCTGCAGGCATACCTTGTAGATACCAGGTTTGGTTCCAGACCACCATCATAAAGCAAGTCATCCTCTTTATGCTGGTGGAGGAGCTTGCCTTCAATGCGTAAAACATGCAAATTCTGTGAAGTGCAATAAAATGAAGTAGACCTGATTTTGGCTGCATAAACCGAATTTCTGTTCTCTCCTGCTGTAGTAGTACTGTAAGCGTGTTATAGCTTCTTAATAGGTAACTCTCTTAATCCTGACTATCAGAGATGTCAGTTTCCCATTTGTATTTCAAAAAAAAAAAGGAAGGAAGAAAAGGAGGCAGGGAGAAAGAGAGGGAGAGAGGGAGGGAGGAAGAAAGAAAGGAAGGAAATAGATATAAAGTATTTAGTCAAGTGCCTGGTGCCTGAAGTAGATCCTCAATAGGAGCTACTAAGCTGCATTGGCTGAATCCAGACTCATCTCAGACCCGGAGATGATCCTGCTGAGGGCTATAGGAGTGTGTTGGCAACCATGGCCTCTCTCCTCCTACCCAGGGCCTTTGAAGTTAAGTCTTATTTCTCGGACCCCAAATCCACTGTCTGTGCTGTGATTGAGGGGGTGTCACATGCCCTCTGAGTCACTTTAATGTCAACCCAACTCAAGACCCCATGTGCCAGGAATGAGCTTTGAGCATCTGAAAGCCATGTTCGACCTTCTTTTCTCTTTTTCTGTTTTATGGGTGCTTTATGGGCATGGGTTCTTTCATTTGATTTCTTCCTTCATGGTTTCTGCTTAGTTTTTCTGTTTACTACCCCTGTTCAGTTTAAAGTACTTCTTGGAATGCTAGCCAGCATTTTGCCTGGCTCTCAAAGCTGAATTCTGTCCCCTCCTATTTCTACTGTATGGTGAGACATCTCCATAGACAAACCTAGAGCTAGCCTCTGTTCACTCAGATAGCATTCATCTCCGGGATCTGTGTTGCTGCCTGCCACCGTGCAGACAGGCTCTGGACATCGCTTACCTCACCCCAGTTTTCTGTGCTCCCTGGAGTTTCTATATCTGAAATGCCCCTACTCATACACACCATTTTGTATCGCGGTGGCACTGATGCCACTGTCATGTGGTTTGTCACCTCCCCCCAGAAGATGTGGCGATGGCCTGACTTGCATATCTCATCTTATTGTGTCAGTGACAGCACTAATTTTCCAGATTTGGCTGCAAATTGACTGATTTCCAAGTACAGGGGATGGGGTCAGAACAGAGAGGGTCATAAGGCTTATCACTCAAAGATGTTTATGAGTTGAATCCTGGCCCCTTGAACCCAAACGAGCTGAGGAAGTAATTTTTCCTGTCTTTGGCTTTCTAGGGTTACAAGTCCTTCCATATTTTATTCATTAGATTTCTTCTCATGTTCATCTATCCATCTATCTATTTATCCATCTATCCATCTATCTTTCTGCCTGCCTGCCTGTCTGTCTGTCTACCATCTATCCTATCTATCTATCTATCTATCTATCTATCTATCTATCTATCTATCTATCTATCTATCTATCTATCTATCTATCATCTATCTATCATCTATCTATCTATCTATCTATCTATCTATCTATCTATCTATCTATCTATCTATCATCTATCTCTCTCTCTCTCTCTCTCTCTCGGTGTGAGACAGAATGAAAATACATCAAAGCCCCATCAGACCACACATCAGGAGTGGTTTCAATTGCTTCTTTTCTTGATGAAGCCCAGAATATACTCCTGGGTTGTGATGCAGCTCTATCAGCACTTTTACTATTTTTCTTACAGAACAAATTGCCAACATGATCCCTGTTTACAAGGGTAGGAATTGCTTGTACCAATTTCCCATGAGGATTATGATGGAAGCTTCTCTCTGCCGGGGAAAAAGGCTCCTTGCATCGGTGATTTGGGGCATGCATATAGAGTAAGTCTGAGATTCCTTATGCCTACCAAGCTATATTTTCCCCCAAACTGTACAACTTGGGGAAGCCGGGAGGGCTCAGCGGGTTAAATTCTCGCTTTGCAGCCCTGGGGACCAAGAATTGAATCCTGGCCCTTGCAGTCCCATATGCTGAACTGGGGTGTACTTCCAATGTGGGAGGCCCCAGTTTGGTTCTTGCCCCACCGGTTCACTATTGAGACTGCTCTGGGATCTTCCCCCTTCTCTCTGTCCTTCTCTGTCTCTGTCAAAAACAATAAAATAAATCTTTAAAAATATTGTACAACCTGATTTGTTTAGAAACATAGTTCATTTCTGTAATTATCTCAGAAGGGAAAAGCCCAAGTCTTCATAATTATGGTGTTCATGAACACTGAGAATTTTCTCGAGGTTGGATGTCAGCAGGGTACCCAAGTGAGGGCCGAGTGGTGGGGTGGAGCGGACCCCATAATGACATACTAAAGCCCTATTCCATCAGTCATTGTGGCTGTGAGAAGCCAGGTAGGGTGGCAGCAGCAGCAGCGACAAGGCCAACATCCTACTTAGCTCATTAACTTTGAACAAAAGCATGGATGAGAAGGACCTGAGGTGGCATCCCAGGTTCCAATGGTGACAGTCAGACTAAAGACATCTTCACCTGTGGCAGCCAATATGCGCAAAGTACAGTGATAATGATAACATTTATCAAAGGCCTTAAGAACTATGTGCTGTGTCTGGAGTTGGAATCAGAAATGAGGCCAAGAGAAGGGGACATGGTGCACAGAGGTATCTGGAATAATTGCAAAGAAGAGGAAAACAGAAGGAGCTCCATCTGCCCCTGGGAGAGAGTTCAAAGGAAAAGCCAGCCTCTCTGACTCCCTCCATCTCTTAACCACTGGTACTTTTTCCGGGCGAAGCACACAGAAAACGAGCCTTTGACATTTGACTAGGAGGGCACAGCTTAGCTCAGCAGCCATCTGTGAATGCTTTACCTTTCGCTTCCAGAAGAGTATTTGCTGCCTAGAAAACTACTGATCCGTAGTCTCAGTGCCTTCTGGCCACACAAAGCCTGATAAGCACGTATGGAATTCCCGAAGGAGCCCTGGGGTCCTTACAGCCTTCCCCCATCAAGCGGAAGCATTTGCTCTTTAACACAGAGCTTGCCACCACTCCAGAGTCTTTGCTCCTAATTCTGCCAGGAGCGTTCTTTTCCTGACCCTTTGCATGGTGAACTCCTTTCCTGTCCATCAAGGATCAGTTCCAGTGTCGTCTCCTGAGGGAGGCTGTCCCTGACTACAGCATCTAAAGGAACAGACACGTGCCCTCCCCCGTTACCTTCCACACCATGGCCCTCATTTGTTCTTGTCCATCACAGTCTTCAGCTATTCGGTATTCATTTATAAGCTTTTTGTTCAACTCCCTCACTAGACTACAAAGACCTTGAAAATGGGCCCTTGGTCCGTCCTATTTATCATTGGGTCCCTTGTCCTTAACTTGTACCGGGCACTTAGAAAACACACCAGCAATATTCACTAGAAAAAAATGAATGAAAGCCATTAAGCAAACAGTTGCTTTTTGCCTAATCCCTGTGGAGGGCTATCTAGGAATTTTCAAATACCACAGAGACCACGGAGTCATGACAGTGTTAGTGGAGTAGGGGCATTATCACCAACACAGTGCACAGAACGAGGGACAGACTTTATCCTCTGCTATATGCACTTGGATCTCAGTCTGACCAAATATCGAGCTATTAGACCAAAGATAATATCGCCAAATGCACAGACAGAAGTTCAGAAGCGTAACAAAGACAGCAGCCTTTCAGAAATGTGAGGCCAACTCTTCATTTACTCCTTTTCCTGGGAGAGTATAGAGGTGGTGCCCATTAGCAATGATGACATCTATGTCCCTGGCTGTGGGGAAGTGATACAACACTGGGTTGCATGACCAGGGTATTCACAGGGTTCCGCTGCACCTCACTTTTAAAACCATTTGCACCTCCTTTGACATTTTTTGCTTGAAATTATTAGTCCTTTTAGCTTTCTTTATTGGTTTTCTCTTCAGTTCTTGCTTTGACTTGACGCAAAACCTGGCTCCAGACCGTGCTTCCTGACTGCCTTTGAAATCCCACAGAAGTCGCCAATGAGGACTAACCCCAAGCCTCCTAATCTAGCTGAAACCACCGTCCAGCCTCTGGTGCTCAGTTCACAGAACAGAAATGTAGTTTGTCTGGACTCATAGATGCACAGTTTAAAATTGTAAAACCCAGGTAGAGACTGGAATGCTAAGGGGCACATTCAGAGACAGCCTTATCCCACTAATGCTAAACTTAGGAAATTAAATGGTCTTTAGCTTGTTGAATAAAATTCAAATTGAAAAAGGGCATCAGGATGCCCAGATGGCTCAGCGGTTGAGCCTTGTAATTGTGAGCCTTGTAATTGTGAGGTCCAGGGTTCAATTCCTGGCCCCTTCCCGTGCAAACCCACGTGCTGAACTGTGGCACAACTGGTGGCCACCGGATGGCTTGGTGGTGCGAGTTCTTACCTCCCATACAAGAGACCCCTAGTTCAGTTCCTGCCCCGTGCGGCCCCACATCCACCTGTGTGGGATGTACAACTGTAGAGACTGCTCTGGGCCCTCCCCTCTTCTCTCTCTCTCTCTCTCTCTCTCTCTCTCTCTCTCACAAACACACCTTCTCTCAAAAACAATAAAATAAATCTTAAAAGGAAAAAGGGAATATCATTTTGGAGGATAATTTTTCTGGGTCAAAAGACCAGAGTTCCAATATAGACTGCCAATAATTCGCAATGTGAGCTTGAATTTGGGCTCAACCTCTTGAATTTTCAATGCCATCATGTATTAAAAGAACAGAATAAAAATAGTATCTACTTCACTAGTGGGTGGATTGAACAAATGCACAGAAAGCTCTTAGGAGAGCATGTGGCCATAGAAGGTACTCAATACATGTTCGCTATTAATGATAACAATAAAAATCTGCTGGAATACCTTTCTCTGTTTCTCTGCCAGGAAACCTTAATTTTGATTCTTCAAAACTCTTCAGAATTGTTCTGCTCAACTTCCCCCCATAAACAGTCTTAGTCCGCCTCCTTACTGGGATGCCATGTTCGTATTTCTATACTACTGATGATATTGTTATTCATGTCTGTGTTATGGGGACTAACCCATGCTAATTATCCAATAAATTCTGACTGAATGAAAGCACACCCTCAGTACACGTTATCCTGGGCCTCGCCTGAATCCAGCAGCAGCTTATTGTGAAGTAAAATTTTTGAAGCTCTCAATTGTTAGAGAAAAGACCGCTTTACACCACACAGAAAAGCCTTCACACCTGATGCCTGGACCAACTTGATTTGTTCTCCTGGCTCAGTCTGGGTGGGAAGAGATGTCTGTGTTCAACCCCCCAAATCAAAGTTTTAACATTGCTGATGTATTTTGGAAACTGCTGCTCCTGGGGATGAAAGGCAGGATCCTGGATCCATTCTTAGTAAATGCTTCTGCTTGGGATGTGGAAAACAGTTGCAGGGAAAGAGCCAATAACTCTAGGAGATAATTAAGACCAGCGTTTTGTGATATACCACCTACTAAAGTCAGCCCATAGCTCACTCATTAGAATGCTTTTAATATTTAATGCAATCAATGAATTGCCTGGCTAGTAAACATCTCCATTGTCCTAAGTCTGTTCCCCTGGGCTGTCATAAGACTCTCATGGGTCCAGAAACACATAAAATTCCTCACACCCCTCAATGTTGAGTGCAGAATGAGGAGCGCCTTCCAACTCTGAAATTCTGATATTTTGTGATTTCTTCAACCAGGTAAAATTTTATTAGTTTTTATGATTACAACCATCAGGATAAGAGAAGCTGTCTTACTCATTCATGAGTAAGTTGCGATACTGTTAAAAAATCGTATCCGGTGGTTCAAAAAGAGATGACAAAACTCTAAATTGTGCATCTACAGCAACTTTGCCAAGAGGAAGATTCTAGAAGGTCCCAAACCCCAAACTTCAGGGGCTATTGACACCAGCCTTTCTTTCCCTGTAGCATTTCCAAAGTCCCATTCAGTTTGCTTCACTCACCAGCTTTGTTAGCTTCTCATTTCAACATCACTTCGCCTCTCTTTAGAAGTAGCACCAAATGAATGTTCAGCAGCAAATAAATCTGATGAATCACTTCAATCTCTGTCTCTGTCTCTGTGGGTCTCTCTCTCTCTCTTTTTCCTGAGAGATTTTACTGCAGACCGTCTCCCTGGGTGTCAGCTCATGAATCATCGCACATCCTCTGAGAATGTGTGCTCTGGGATGCTGCAAACCCTCCGGGAAAGCTGTTTCTGGCAGAGGTGCCGGCTGTGCAAATCGTGACAGTGATTTAGCTGCAGCTGAGAAAGCACTCCTCAGACTGCAGCATCACCTCCTGCTTTGCCGGCATGTTCAGCCTG
Organism: Craseonycteris thonglongyai; assembly: GCA_004027555.1. Classification (NCBI taxonomy): domain Eukaryota; kingdom Metazoa; phylum Chordata; class Mammalia; order Chiroptera; family Craseonycteridae; genus Craseonycteris; species Craseonycteris thonglongyai. Next base: position 6,477 of record PVKE010024860.1, read on the forward strand.
GGCAACTTTGCATTCATGCCTTTACTTGGGCCTTCCTTCAAGCTTCCCTTCTCCTTTTGCACACTTATTTACACTTTTCAATCAGATTCTCACATGAAACCACCCCAGGATATTACACTTCGTACATTAATCAAACGTTCCTTGATTTACCATTTTGCTTAACATTGGGTACATGAATTAAATGATGCATTTCTGCATCTTGCATCTTTTGATACATCACACTCGTAGTGTGGTCCTATTAAAATATGCTTTTTATGGGGCCTCTGTTGGAATCCTAACCACGAGCTTTTTATTCTGTGGCAGATCCTCTGCTCAGAGTTTCTTATAGGATTTGCTCGATTTCCACAATAACCTTATGAGAAGTCATGATGATTCTTGTTTGCTTATTACAAACTCTGGCAAGAGGAAGACCATGCCCAGTTTCTCATTCTATCCTAGATGGATACACCCAAAGTCTGGCAAATACTAGGTGCTTATTTACTCATATCTGAGTTTATCAAAGATTTTTCACTACTCCACCATGAACCAGGTCCTGGCTTGGCCCTGGGGGTGAAGCTGTGTGCAAGGGGGAGGTGGTCCCTGCCTGCAAAGAGCTTCTGCTGCAATGAAGGAGATAATAAATATTTGGGGAATGAGTAACTGAATGCAGAGACTCAGGGTAAGAGCAATCAAGTAACTTAATCAGTAAGTTTGTAATTAGTAAAAAATAAGATTCACACCCAGGTCTGTGTGACCCCAAGGCCATGCTCATTCTAGAACACGTTATATAGAACAGTTTTAGGCACAGTATTTGCCCTCAAGGAGCTCACAATCAGAGAGGACTGAAGTCTGGGAGGAGAGACAAAGTCAATTATGTAACCAAATATGGACAATGTAAATTATTTGACAAGTTGTCAAATAATTTGTACCCTGTTGTGTACAAGTGCAGTGTGAATGACTTTATGAATATTGACCCTTACAATAATCTTTGGGGTAGGTAGCCTTTTATCCCTATCTGTTGATGATGAAAGAGGCACAGAGAAGTTAAGTAAATTTCCCAAATCACCCAGCTAGTAAGTGGTAGAATTTGAATTCAAGGAGTCTGATGTCATAGTGTATTCTCTGACCACCATATTGTGCTACCCGTCTCAGTGTGACAGTGTTCAGGGAACTAGGCTCGCCTCTTCGGACTTGAAGACAAATCAGATATTCCCTCCATTCTTTTTTCTTTTATCTTTTTCCAACTTTATTGAGGAATACTTATGCCAAAGATTGCACATAGTTAATATATACATTTATATGAGTTTGTACATATGCATTTACCCATCATACTATCACCACACATAAGGCAATAAATACATCCATCTAACCCAAAACGTTTATTGGGTACTCTTGCTTTATTTTCATCTCCCCTCTCCCTTGCTCCCCCCACCTCTCTGTCTTTCTCTCTCTCTTCTCCTCCCTCCCTCTCTCTCCCCCTTTATTTTTATTTTTATTTTTTTTTTTAGCAAGAACTCTGATCTGCCCGATTTTAAACTTGTTCTTAGTGTTTTGCAACTCACCATGGGGCTTTCAGGGTGGGAATTACTTTGTGGCAATCCTATTCGGACCCTACCTTCCCTGTGGTCCCTGCTTGTTTTTTCCTTTCTTTTGATCTCTTTAATATCAGTGCCTGACTTTTCCTCAAAACTGGATTAAAAAACATATTTTCCTACTAACCAGTATTTTAAGCTCTCAGTCTAGTGTCTGTTCCTTAGATATGCAAAAAGCACTGATGAAGGGTGGGTTAATTTGCTATTTCTATCTATCCAGATGAATTTTGGTGGGAATGTGTGAAGTGAATTAGATTTAGGAAACCACCATTGTTCCACATCAAACCAGAAAGGCCAGATGCTTAGATTGTGAGCAAAAGAGTGTGAGAAGTAGGATTTGGAGAGAGAAAACGGTGACAGAGCTCAGAAATGTCTTTGACTTCCCATTTGCAGGTATCAGATAATGGAGAAAGAAAAAGACAAACTGCTATCTTCTTTGCTCACGTGCAGGCCATCCGCCAGGGCGCCGGTTCTTACCACCACATCCATCTCGGCTGCACCCCAGCTCCCAGAGGGTGAGGCAGAGAATCCATCACTGAGAGCCTTTTCCTGAGGAACAGGCTTCTCACCTGAACGCTTCTCCTCTTCCCGGGGTGATAGTGCCTCCAATGTTCTCAAGCCCTTTCAAAGACTGCGTGTTTATCCACTTTCAGTGCCTTTGCTTATTAACTCGTACTTTAAGTATTTTTACCCTGTGTCAGCGTCAGCTCTTTCCGGAAGCCTGTGACTTACTGAAAGCTGGTTTATGGGTCTTCCCTCTATACATCTGGAGCAAACCCTACTGCACCCCCATCACGGAACGTGACATGTTCTGCCTGTGGGAATTCCTCTGTCTAGAAAGCATAGGTGCTTCAGGATTGTTTCTTCCATCTCTGCAGGAGCCCAGCCTTTAGTACACGCCAGTGGAAAGAATTGATGCCTAAAGCAATGAATGTAACTGTTCTAGAAGTGCAGGCACGCTGCCTGGTCCCAGCCTGTGGGAAAAGGTCTACCAAATGCTTTTGCTTTGTCAGGGCCAGAGGGTCCCTGGTCTCTACAGAACAGTTTCCTAGGTTTGTGTCCCTGGTTCCAGGGTGCTAAGTATTGACCTGCTCTGCCCCAGAGCCCGGAGGCAGGGCAGCATTTTGCTGAGTGAGCCAGCAGGTCTCCTTGCTATTCTTGTCTCCAGGCAGGTCCCAGGTGGGACACACACATGAGCATCTCTTCTCTGTATGCAGCAAAATAGGAAGAGCAAAACCCACCCATCCTTAAAGTTCTGCCTCCCCTCCTTTGACCTTTAATTGTATCTCAGAAGAGTAGTTGATAGGAGGGACCGCCTGCCTTTGTCCAAGATCATTATAATTGCAATGCAAAAGAGACACCTGTGAGTCACCAAAGCACAGAAGTTAGGTCTCAAAGGAACCCTGTGACCAACTTGCCTTCTCAATTATAGAGGTGGTTATATTCTGCTTGGCTAAGTGGCCTCAAGGGGCAGTTTGAAAACCACTTCACTATACCATTTAGGCTCAAGATTATAAATATAAATATCCCCCACCAAAAATTTAGAGAACTTGATTCCTTTATTTTATTTGTGTTATGGAAAAGGAGATAAAATATTCTTTAAAATTGGAAAGCAGAAATTCTGTTGAGTTTTTCTAGGCCGCCACATCATTCTCCATCAGAGAAATTTTCTCTCCCAAATATCCCACTTAGGAAAGCAAGAGTTGTAAGTAACCAATTTGGGGTCTTTTGGGAGAATTATGTTTTCTTTTTGGTCTCAAAACACAGCCTTCGACTCTTTCCTCTCTGAGTTTTCTCATAAAAGAACAACTTCATTTTCTTTGGACACGGAGAACAGTAATTCATAGTCCAGGCTTTGCCACACCCCTGAGTGTCTTCAGCCATAAAGCAGTGTCAAGAGATTGTCAAAACAAAATTCATTGAAATTGAAACAATAAATTCCTGCCATCTCATGTCTTCCGAAGGTGAAAGGGAAAGTCTGTCTCCAAATAAATCAGAAAGAGAGTGCCCCAGAGGATGGGAACTGTTGGTCCAAAGGGTAGAAGAAAAACCGTTTCCTCTAACATCATCCATGTTTTTAAAACCGTGCAGGTTTTAGAAGGAGGAAAAACCAGAATTGTCAAAACACGAAACCACGTCTTCTTACAAGTCAGGTCCCTTCACAATATTTCTGACAGTTTGAACACCAGCTACAGTTATTTTTTTTAACACCACATTTAACATGCACAGGCATTTCTGATCTGTCACTAGAAGCAGGATGATGTCAGTGAGAAAATCTGGTGGTGGTTCATTTTCACAAATTTTTCGGGACTCGAAAGGAGCTGTTTGTTGAGCATGTCAGGACAGAGTGGGGGTGATAGTGATCTGAGAAGCATGGCTTGTCGTGAGGTTAAGAATCTGAAAAGGCGTATTAAGAGAAGGCCTGTCAAAGAGAGGAAGGCAGTGAGACACACAGTGCTTATCGCTCCCGGAGGCTCTAGTTTAGAAGCTTTGGAACTCCATTCATCAGTTTTCAACATGGTTTTGTTCCACACAGGTGGGTGGGGCTGCCCAGGGCAGGAACCAGGCTGGGGGCCTCCCTCACAGGAAGCACACCCCAGCTCAGCATATGGGTCCACACAGGCCTGGGTGGGGATTCGATCCTCCATCCCTGGGGCTGCAAAGTGAGTGCTTAACCCTCTGAGCCATCCAGATTCCCAGGACTCTTTAAGATCACCTCAAATTCTAAAATTTTGCAACGGTCACACTACACTTTTGCTTAAGCCCGATACCCTGTCCTTGGAATATTTTTACCTTTGCACATATACATATGTAAACTCTACCTTTGATAAATAGCCTGGTACCCTGCATCAATCTACAAGAATTCTAGGAAAGGCTTTTGTTTTATTTCCTTGGTCATTTTTAATATTTTAATCTGAGAAAAATGGTACCCCCTTTCATTAAACACAAAACAAACTATTTTTTCTTCCAAATGATCCAAATGAAATAGAAAAAAAAATGTTATTAAAGAGATGAAAACAAGGTATTAGCTAGTGAAAAAGGAATCTAGAACCTTGTTTTAAGATTCATATGGGTATGAAGCAACTTAAACAATTGTCAATCCCTTTACTTCAGAGAGAGAGCGAGAGAGATTTAATCATCCAAAGAGACTCAATTTGAACATTGAGCTTTTATGAAATAATAGAAGTAAAATTCAAACATTTTGTGTACTTTATGTCAGGTATTGTACTAAGTTCTGTTAGGTAATTTTTCTCATTGGTTTCTCAGGCTGTTCTTAATTCAGAACAACTTCGTGGTCTGGAGCCTTTTCTATTACATTTTCTTCCTGTTTTCCTGTGCCTCCCAGTTTTCACCTCTGGAAAATCATTCAATTCTGTCCAATTGAAAGGAAAACCTCGAGGAACACACATAATTTGAAAGCTGAACTTGAAGCCCCTAAAGAAATACGGCTGCTTCTAATAGTTAAAGAGAATTAATGAGTTCACTTACAGGCCCTCCAGTCAAGGACAAGAGAAAGGAGATATTGTTGATGGCTAAGGGGTCTTTTTAGAATGTATTAATATTTATTTGGAAGCTGTTATTTGGGAAAGAATGTATTCACTAGGTTTGTTCTGTACTGTAAGGTCCAGCTGTTATCTCAGGTATGCGTGCCAACTTACATGACTAAAATAACATACAAAGGGCTGTACCTTTTACAAGTTGAAACTCTGATTTTTTACACTCTCAACAATTCAGTGTCTAGAGAATAATTTTATAAATTAAAAAATATGTTCTCTGTTGCTGCTGTAAGTTATGATTAAATTAATCTCAACTCTCATTTGGAAGTCTTAAAATTTCCCCAGATCAGACTACAGACAAGAAGAGCTAAGCCTTCCCTAAAGGTGAACCTCTTTGCCTTTTCTTCTGCAGATCAGTAAATCCCTTCCACTGCCGTTAGTGCTGTCATCTGATTGCTTCTTTTAAGATTTTTCCAGTAAGCTGTGATGGCTCAGTGGGTTAAGCACTTGCTTTAGCCCTGGGGACTGAGGATCAAATCCCAGCACCAGCCCATGTGGACCCACATGCTGAACTGGGGTGTGCTTCCCATGAGGGAGGCTCCCAGTTCTGTTATCGCCCCCCAGTTTGGCCCCTGGCTCACAGGGGTGTGCCTCCCATACAGGAGGCCCCCAGCCAAGCCCCTGCCCTGCACCCCCTGTGCCCACCTGTGTAGAATGGAACCATGTCAAAAACTAATGACATGCAACTATGGACAGTGGTCTGGGACCTCCCCCTTCTCTCTGTCTGTCTCTGTCAAAAACAATAAAGTAAATATTTACAAAACAAAAGATTTCTCAATCTCAAAACCATTTTCCATGATCCCAGCTTTTCTCCTTTTTTTCTGGACTATTTGCTATCGTTACACATATCACAGGGCCTCATGATGGTTGTTCCTCCTCAGGGACTGTGAGCGCCTTGAGAAGAGGAACTGCTTTGTGTTCATTCCTCCACCCTGAGTCCCTGGCACATAGAAGGTATTTCATTAGCATTTGTTGCATTGAAATGATTCTTGGTCACAGATGCCTCCAGAAATGCTCAGGTAGCACATGAGCAGTGGTGTGGCTGTGGGTCAGAATATAGAACTCATCTTAGGAACCATGTAAGAAAGAATGGCTGCTTCAATGTCAATGAGTTATCCATTGGGCTTAGCTGACTCCATTTATAAAACCATTTCCCCTGATAGGAAAGCTCATGAAGGCGCTTCTTCCATTCTGTGGTTCAGGCATTTGGGAATATGATGGTGGGAAGAGAAGAAATTAAATTTCATATAAACATGGAGAATGGGTTTTTACTATTTTTATTCAACATGTTATGTTTGGCTAGTGAGTACAGAAATGAAAAGATTCAGGAGAGTGAGCCAAACCACAGTGATTTTGACATTTTAATTTAAACAATTCCTTAAGCATCGTGTTGGGAACAATCTTAAGAACAGTTTTTTCCACCATGTTATTTCAGGGATTTGAATTCTTGTCCCACAAAGGTGGATTTTTATCATGAAATAATATTTATAAACTATTTTCCAGACTTTATATTACTTCATGATGTATTTGTGGCTAATTTAAATGTCATGATAAAAAAAAAAGTTTTCTGTTTTGTTTAGTTTTGTAAATGTCAAATGCTATTATAATAAATACCAAGGATCAACCAATTTTTTGAGGTAATGTAACTTTCTAATCAAATCTATTTTCTCTGATAACAACCCGTTTAATCAACTGAGTTCTGCCTCTGCCAACTTCTGAGTGATTCATCCAAGGTGAATAATATAACTTCTGCAAACCTCAGTTCCTTCGTGTATTAAATGTGGTTCTTATGATGATAACATAAGAAATATATATAAAGTCCATAGCACAGTACATAAAATATACTAGAAACTCAATAATCGTTACTTTTTTCGGTCATAAAAATTAAAAATATTTGGAATGATTACTGTGTCACCTCTCAGCCTTCTCCCTTTTAACCAAATCATTCCTTTTAAATGTTCTTCTAAATCTCCACAACTCATCATTCTGTTCTATCCTGAGCTACTTTTTTTCCTAGTCACTGTGAAATTACATAAAAAAAAAAAAGACAGCATTTTTAGTCTTTATGATGACTCAGCTCTTTGTAGCCAAAATTGAATAAAATAAAGTGCACAAGTGGCCACCTGTGAAGGAAATTAATTAGCGTGGGCTAAAGTTACAGCATTTGCAAGAACTGAGCAAATCAGCTTTTTTTTTGTCTAATCAACAACAATGAAATGTTTTGTCTGAATTCTACATTCAAATCATTTAGGTAACTTTTCGTGCCTTCTCCTAAATTTGGATCCCAGAAGGCATAGAAACGTGTTATGAGACAAGCCCAGAAAAATATGATTCTCCTAGTTTTTGGCTCATAATGCAAAGGGGCATGAGAATGTGTGTGTGTGTTCTAGAGTAGATACCAAATCTGCAGCCAGCCTTTTCACCAATCAAAACCCCTGTGACAGTGATAATGGTTTAAATACCTTATTCTATCAATACCTCAAAGACGCTCCAGGCTGTCACCAGGTCTGGAGAGATTGTCACAGGCACATTCAGTGTATCACTATGGTTCAAATGTTACAAAATAAGAGGAAAACCACTGTGAGACACAACAGTTTGGTGAGTAACCCTGTGTTTCTAGTCCTTACATTGATTTCTTGCAGGCTATCTTTGCTCATGTTTAGCCCTTAGATGATTCCTATGTCTTTGACAGATTGGAGATGACTTGGTAACTCAGTGACTTGTTAGTGAAATTAATGTTTATGCTGAATAAAACCTTCCTACAGGGCAGTTAATGTGTCAGTTATTGTCATATTTCTAAAGAAGAAGATAGTATTTGTCAAGGAGCAAAAGAGGGTACTAATATTAGCATTGATTGACATGTACCAGGTTTTGTTTTGAGCTCTTTACGTGTCTTCTATAACTAAATCCTCGACAACCCCTAATTAACATCACCTCTCATTTCAGAGGTAAGAAAATGAAGAGCAGAGAATTTAAATAATTTTCTCACAGTTGCATAGTGATTAAGTGGCAGGGTTATAATTCAAAGCCAACTAATCTACCTTTTTTTTCTCCTTTGGCGAAATCAAATATTCTGTATATTTTTCACCCCATAGATCTAGGACGTAATGTGCTAACTCAGGAGGTTCATTAGAGTCTCCTTGGAAAAGAATTCCCAGAGGACTCTGTGACTTATTACCAACATAGCTTTCCAAACTTACCTTTATATAAACCTTTTATGACTTAAATGCTTTATCCGAAGTGGGTTACTGACTTTTTCTCAAATCCATCCTTAGGCCTTTTCACATCCATTTATTTTCTAGTGCTTTCAGCTCTGTTTTATACATTGTCTACTTCCTTCTTGTCTTTAATGCCATGCCACTGCCTATTCTGTCCTTCGGGGTTCTTATTTCACCAAGAAGTAGTGTGAGCTCGCTCGACACTCATCTTTGCTGCACCCGAAGACAAGTCCACAGTATCTTTTTCCTTTAAAGTTTTCCCTACTCATTATTGTGGAGGATATAGTGGATATAAGAACAAATGTGAAGAAATTAAAAAGCTTAAGTAGTCTGAGGCGACTCTTTTAGTGGGGTCCCTGATGGCTTGTTTCTTTTGATGAGGTGAGAGACTCAAGGTTCTTTTAGACTTTTCTTAACCTTTACTCTTGGGGGGATGTTTCCTGAGAGAAATAGTCATGGCAGAAAGGAGAAGTCCATTCAGATGTCCATCCACATCCAGGGAGGTGGGAGTGATGAGAAGCATGTTGTGTTTAGGTCTTAGCTCTGCCACCTTCTCAGATATGTGACCTTAGAAAACTTACGCAATGACTCTAAGACTCACATTCCTTGTTTGTAAAAAGCAGGTACAATGGTGCTTCTATCATAGACTTGTGGAAAGTTTCCATGAGAAATGTATGTAGAGGGCTTGGAGGAGGTAGGCGTTGCTACTCTTTGCTTCACTTACTTTTCTGTGTCTAGGACAGGGGAGGGTTGCACTCTTTCATGCCCTTGAAGCAAGGAATGGCCATGTGACACCGGCCAGGGAATATGAGCATAAGTAACGTGTGTCACTTCTAGGTACAAATATTTATTGTTGGTTCTGGGCTTTCTAACCTTCCTTTTCTTGGGCAAAAGCACAGACTGGTATTGTGATATCATGAAGGTAAAGGAGCCTGGAAAACTGAGAAGCCTGGAGAAGACTGGGTATGAGGAGGAAATAAGCCTTTGTTGTCTTTAGATTCTGGAGTTGTGGGTGTATTTGTTATCACAGAATAGTCGAATCTATCCTGACTAACACAGTGCTTAATGGGGTCTAAGATAGAGTGTACACTCAAAAATTGGTAGTTTTAGAAGTGAGGAATGTAGGGGATGCTGGCATGGCTCAGTGGGTTGAGCACTTGGCTTGCGGCCCCCGGGGTCTAAGGATTGAATTTCAGCCCCAGCCAGTGTGGAGACATATGCTGAACTGGGGTGTGCCTCTCATATGAGAGGCCTCCAGTTCGCAGGGGCATGCCTCTCATGTGGGAGGCCCCCCAGCCCAGTTCCCACCCTGTGTGGCCCCCTCCCACCTGTTTGGAATGAAACATGTCAAAAACTGATGACATACAACTATGGAGACTGTTCTTGGCCCTCCCCCTTCTCTCTCTCCCTCTCTCTGTCTCTCTGTGAAAAACAATTAAAAAATAAAAGAAGCTGTCGCTGATATCAGTTGCAGGATATAGACCAGGTTAGGGGGTCACCAATCAGGTGTTCAACTTGTCCTGAGACTGTCACCATGTAGCTGGCAGACATGTTAACCATTCAGATGCAGTTTGTCTGAGCTTTGGTCTATCAGTGGGTGACATTTACCATATAAAGGAAGCTTACATATGACTACGTGGCTTCATCTTTTGGAGTGATAACAGAGCAACAGCTTTTGCTAGTCGGTAGGAATCAGAACAGATTGAATTCTTGGCAGGAAATGAGAAATGAGCTTTCACAAACTCCGCTGACTGTGCTCCTGGAAACAGACCCTGTGAGTGAGGCTCCCACACTGTGAACCGCAGATCAGCCAGCAGCCACCATCTTCTCGCAGGTTTGACAGAGAGAGCTGAACATGCAAAGGTGAGGAGAGTAGAAAGAGGGCATTAGATGCTGCCAGTTGGCTTTCTTTTTGAAACAGAACACTTATGAGCAAGCAATACAAAATAAATGTACAAATCATGGCTTTCTTCTTACTAAAGTTGAACAAATGTAACAAGGCTATCTACAAAGTTCAGTGTCTATTTCAATGCACAGCTGGACATTGCCAGAGGTGAAAGAGGTGATTTGGGTTCCAGATCAGGATCAGGTCAGCTCTGAACAAGATTGAAAGATGAACTTATGTTGGTTTGATTTCCCCTTCAGTGATCTACTTGATCATCTTGGATGCCTGTCATACTCGCTCAGGTGCTGCCCCTTGTTAGGAGTGGTATATAACTACTTATAATTACTCATTTTTCATCTAGCATTTGTTTTCTATCTTAAGTAGGTACTTATTGTGCCAGGCAGAGAGCATTCAGTGTTATAGATGCTGTAAAAGAGAAACCCAATGCAAACTCTCTTCTCATAAATATTTATGATGCATACAACTTAGAAACCAAAGGAATTGAGTTTGCTTTAAGAAAGAATTCTAAGGTGAAATTATGCCATCATGATTTATTCTTTATTTCTCTCTTTTTCTATTGTTGTTGTTGTTATTGTTCTTTTTCTTCATCTCCTTCCTCTTCCTCTTCTTCTCCTTCCTCTTCCTCTTCTTCTCCTTCTTCCTCTCCCCCTTTCTCTCCTCCTCTTCTCCCTGGCCCTCATAGTCCCCATTCCCCTCTTTTTTCTTTTCTCTTTCTCCTTCTTCTCTCAGTTTTCCTCCCCTTTGTGGCCTTTCATCTCAGAAAGTATCTCTCTACATGACAGCAAAGGGGACTACTGGATATTTCCAGTTTACATAGGCCATTCAGAATTTAATAACATAAGGAGATACACTGTCTTCAAATTGGCCAAATCTCCGAAAAAGAGGCTGTGATGGATCCTAGAGCATTTGCTTACATATCTGGTGGGAAAGATGGGTTTGTATGATGGAGATACCATCTCAGAAGAGAGTGTGTGAGTTTCCAAAAGGAATTCATTGAACAGGAAAAAGATCCCACCTTTAAAAGGAGACAGAATGGTACAACATGAATGAGCTTCAAAAACACTGTGCTCGGGGGAGCCGGGATGGCTCAGTGGGTTAAGTGCTCATTTTGCAGCACCAGGGACCGAGGATCGAATCCCGGCCCCGGCACGTGCGGAACCATATGCTGAACTGGGAGCTCCCCCAGTTCAGTTCTCTCTCGGTCTCTGTATCTCTCTCTCTCTCTCTGTCAAAAATAAAATAAATAAATGAAAATATATTAAAAAAAAAACAACAACAATACTGTGCTAAGTAAAAGAGGCCAGCCACAAAATGTTAGATACTGCATAATTTCATTTAAATGAAATATCCAGAATAGGTAAATCCATAAAGACAGAAAGTGGTTAGCGGTTGTCAGGGGCTGAGGGGAGAGGAGGCTGGGGAGTAGTTGCTTAATAGGTACAAGATCACCTTTGAGGGTGATGAAAATATTTTAGAGCTAGATAGACATGAAACACCATCAAACTGTACACTTTGAAGTTAATCTTATGTTATATGAGTTTTAACTTGATATAAATTTGAAGAGTAGACGGTAGACATTTTTTTCAAATTTAGTCAAAGAGTTAAATATGGTAATTCAAAAAGTTCAATGAACTCCTAGCAGAATAATTAAGAAGTAAACCATGCCTAAGAATCATTCAAACTACTGAAAACCAAAGATGAAAGGAAACTACAGAAGAGCTAGAGAAAAAAAGTAGATCGTTATCTACACTCAGGAAAGTAACAATTCAAAAGACTCCTGAAATCTCAAAGCCGTAAGACACCTTTAAAGCTACTAAAAGAAAAACAAAACTGTCAACCCAGAAATCTACATCCCATGAAAATAACCTTCAAAAATAAAGGCAAAATAAAGACATTTTATGATGAAATAAGACTAAGTATATTCATTTCCAGTAGATATAAACTATAAAGAATGCTAAAAGAAGTTCTTCTGGTTGTATGAAAATGATACCTGAAGGATGGTAAGCACACAGTGTAACACATAGACGATATAATGTAGAATTGTACACCTGGAACCTATGTAAGTTTTTACCAACCAATGTGACCCCAATCAATTTAACAATTAAAAAAATCTTTAAAAGAAAAAAAAAGAAATAATAAGTATTGGATTAATATATCTTTATAAATGTTTAAAGTACATTTAACTATTGAAAGCAAAAATTATAACCTTTTTTATCAGGTTTATAATAAAAATATATGTAATACAAATACACATATAACTGTGATATAAATAACAGGGTGGGGTGATAGATGGTTTTATACAATTATAAGATTTACATTTTACATGAAAGGTAGAGTATTAACTCAAAGTAGATCATGAAAAGATAAGGATATATATTGTAATGCATAGAGGACCAATTTTCAAAAATTACAAAGAAGTGTAACCAAAAGCCAACAGAAAAATTGAAATGGAATTCTAATCAAATATTCTAATGCTGCAAAAGAAGTCAAGAAATGAAGAAACAGAGCTAAAAATAGAGAGGGGAAAAAGAAACAATTAATAAAATGGTAAACCTAAGTAAAATCACATTAATAACCATATTAGTAGCTATTATGAACTAAACAACTAAAAGGCAAAAATTATCAGAATAGAAAAAAAGAGCAATAACACCCTCTCTTTGGCTCTATGATGTATAATAGATGCAGTTTATATATAAAGAGGCTTATTGAAATGGATAGAAAAAATTAACATACAAACAGCAAACATAAGAAGGATTAGTAGCTATATTAATATCAAATAAAAGAGAGACCTCAAGACACAGGGATAAAGGAGGGCATTTCATAATAATAAGAGAGTCAATTTAGCGTGAAGATATGACAATTCTAAACATGTATTGACTTAATAAAAGAGCTTCAAAATAGATGAAGCAAAAAGTAACAGAATTAAAGGGAGAGAGAAAAAATTTTAAATAATATTTGGGGAAGCTAACACCTGTCCCTTTGTAATTGATAAACAAGCAAACAACAAATCAGTAAAGATGTAAAGAATCTGACACACACTGTCAACTGCCTTGACCTAATTGATATTTATAGTACAATACACTGAAGACATACAGAATTCACATCCTCTTTCATTGCATACAGCACATTCAACAAGATGAGCCATAAAACAAATTTGAAATATTGAAATTATACAGAATTTGTTCCCTGATTATGGAATTGAAGCAGAAAATAACAATCTAGGAAAGCTGAATATTTGAAAATAAAACAACACACTTCTAAGTCATCTACAGATCAAGAAAAAGCAAAGGAGGGACGCAGGATGGCTCAGTGGGTTGAGTGCTCTCTTTGCAGCCCTGGGGTCCGAGGATCAAATCCCGGTCCCAGCCTGTGCGGACCCATATGCTGATCTGGGGTGTGCCCCCAGTTCAGTTCTTGCTGGGGCCCATGTGGGAGGCTCCCGGCCCAGTTCCTGCCCTGCACAGTCCTGTACCCACCTGTGGAGTGAAACTATATCAAAAACTAATGATGTACAACTATGGAGACGGCTCTAGGCCCTCCCCCTTCTCTCTGTCGCTCTGTTAAAAAAAAATGGCACAAAAGAAATTAAAAATTATTTTAAACTGGATGGTATAAATACATCAAAAATGTTAAGAGGCCTTAAATAAATGTGTAGTCCTAAATGCCTATATTATAAATGCAAGGTCTAAAATTACTTACATTTTACTTTAAGAAGCAAGAAACAGAGCAGCAAAATAAATATAAAGAAGGAAGATTTTTCTATGAAATATTATAGTATGTGTCCCTGAAGTAGAAAGCAAACAAATGAGGGAAAATTAACTCAGTGAAAAGATGGTTTTTTTGAAAGATTATTGAACTGATAAACTCCTAGCCAGTTTGGTAGAGAAAAAAAGATGGAGACTGTAACAGACTAATATGCTTTCAGAAATTACAGCGGGATTATCACTGCTGAATCTACAGGTATTAAGACAACAATAAGAGACTGTTGTAAATAACTTTAGGTCACATTCAGTTGAAACGCACATATTCCTTGAAAATAAAAATTACTGAAACCAACACAAGATGAAACAAAATATGACTCATCTGCACCGATTAAAGAAGCTGAATTTGTTTTCCGCCGTCTTCACATGAAGAAAACTCCTGGCCCAGATGGTTCTTTAGTAAATGCTTTCAAACATTTGAGGAAGAAATATCACCAAACATATGAATTGTCTTTCAGGAAATAAAAAAGGAGGGAACAATTCCAAATTTATTTTGCAGACTTCAAGACATCGATACCCAAATCTGGCAAACAAATTACAAAAAAAAAAACAACCCAGAAATAAAAATAAATGAAACTAGGAATCAGTACCTCTCTAGAGCATGGATGTAAAAATTCTCAGCAAATCACATTTGCCATATATGAAAAAGATTGCACTCCTCTATCACCAGGTGAGGTTTATCCTAGCCATACAAGGTTGGTATAACATTTAAAAATCAATTTAATTCACCACATTAATAGAATAAAGGAATTAATCTGTATGAGAATTTATTTAACTTTTTTTTTGTCACTGAGGTAACTGGTTAATAACATCCTATAAGTTTCAGGTGCGTGACATTATGGTTGGACGTCTGCAAGGACTATATTGTACTCACTGCCAGAAGTCTAGTTTCCATCTGTTACTACATAATTGATACCCTTTACCCATTCTGTGTTTCCTCCATATCCTTACCTTGCTGGTCACCATGGATCTATTGTCTGCCTCTATGAGTTTGTTTTTGTTTTTATATTATGCATATGAGTGAAATCATACAGTATTTATCTTTTTTCTTTGGACTTATTTCCTGTAACTTAATACCCTCAAGGTTCATCCATGTTGTCACAAATGGCAGGATTTCACCTTTTGATGGTTGAGTACTATTTGATTGTTTACATAGACCACATCTTCTTTATTCCTTCATCCATTAAGGACACTTAGATGCAGAAAAGTGTTTGATGAAATGATTTCTTATCTATTGACCTCAGCCCGGCTCTTGATCAGAACCGTTAGCCTTGGTTGTAGTCATTTAGCACTTGGCGTGGACAGGGGATGTTCAGGGAGGAGAGGACACAAAAGGCCATCCTGGCCTGTTACACCTGGAGTAGCAGACACACACCACAAGAGGGCTTCCACGTCACTCCAGGTTTCCTTGCCCTCACTGCAGGGGCCTGGCTGCTTCCTCTTGTTTTGCTTTGTAGTTTAATAACCTCAGGGTCATATTAGGGAGAGAAAATAGTGCATGAAAAGTTGCTTTCTTGGTTCATGTGCAGGTGTCCTGGGTTAATCATTGCACCCCACTCTACCCAGAACATATGCAAGGATCCTAACCCATTGTTTGTCCTTGCAACACTCTGGGGTGTCTCTATTTTTTTTTTTTTTTATAGATTTCCCAATATTTCTTTTGCTTATATAGCACCTCCAGGCTGGATTCAGGGAAAGAAACCAGCATCAACATTTCAGAAGTTGCCAACTTTTTGTTTTATACAGCATATATATTAATGTTATGGTGTGCTTTTCTACTAAAAGACTTGCTCCTAAAATTATTATTATTTTTTAATATTTTCCCAGTTTTAATGAGATTATACTTGACATACAGCATTGTATAAGTTTAAAGTGTATAGTATAACAGTTTGATCTGCAAATATTGTGTCATGATTACCACAATAAGGCTAGTTAACCTTCAATAACTCACTGTCTTCAGGATGGAGTTTCTTCTCCTTGAACAATAAAATGTATGACATCGTACGCCATT
>PVKE010024861.1:0-23486 GCA_004027555.1 Craseonycteris thonglongyai
CGGCTCAGCGGGTTGAGCGCTCGCTTTGAGGCCCCGAGGACCGAGGATCGAATCCCGGCTCCGGCCCAGGCAGGACCCACATGCTGAACTGGGGAGTTCCCACAGTTCGGTTCTCTAGCTGTCTCTGTCTCTGTCTCTCTCTCTATCTGTCAAAAGTAAAATAGAAATAAATATGCACTGAAGATAAAATAATTACTCTATAAATATAAAAAAAAAGATAAAAAAAAAAAAAAGCCATCTGTGCTCCATTAGTCATCTCTTCTTTCCCCTTAACCCCTGGCAAGCACTAGTCTTTTTACTGTCTCCATGGTTTTGCCTTTTCCAGAATGTCTTATGGTTGGACTCATACAGTATGTAGACTTTTCAGATTGGCTTCTTTCACTTAGTAATATGCATTTAAGATTCTTCCACGTGTTTTCATGGCTTGATAGCTTTTTTCTTTTTAGTGCTGAATTATAGTCCATTGTCCGATGTGCCACAGTCTATCCATTCACTTACCGACGAAGTACACCTGGGTTGCTTCCAACTTTTGGCAATTATGAATAAAGTCACCATAAACATCATGTGTAGGATTTTGTGTGGACATAAGTTTTCAACTCAGATGTGTAAATATCAAGACGCACGATTGGTGGATTCTATTGAAAGAGTGTATTTAGTTTTGTAAGAAACTGCCAAATTGTCTTACAAAGTAGCTGTATCATTTTGCACTCCCACCAACAATGGATAGTGTTCCTGTTGCTCTACCTCCTCACCAGCATTTGATGTTGTCAGTGTTCCAGATTTTGATCATTCTAATACAGGTGTAGTGGTATCTTGTTTTAATTTGCATTTCCTTGATGACATATGATGTGAAGCATCTCTTATGCTTACCTACCATCCGTGTATCTTCTTCGGTGAGGTGTCTGCTTAGGTCTTTGTCCCATTTTTTAATGGAAGTATTTGTTTTCTTGTTGAGTTTTAAGAGCTTTTTTTTGTTTTTGTATATTTTGGATAACAATCCATTATCAGATGTGTCTTTGCAAATATTTTCTCCCAGTTTGTGGCTTGTCCTCTCATTCTCTTGAGTGGTACAGGTTTGTAACAAATAAATCATTAAAAATTTTTAAATGAGTCCATTCAAAGAGAAATATTCAGGAAATGACAGTCAAGGTGGTAGGAATACCTGGGGTGGGGTGAGGGAGGAGGGTATATATAAGGAACTCAGGTTTGGCCAATACTCATGCCATACATAGAACCTGGTACACAGACTGGCTCCCAGGTTCCTTGCCTGACAAGTATTATGGCTCTTATTACCATTTTAATAATATTGGCATCTATTGTTGTTATCATTGCACTTATAATTATAGTACAGTGACTATTACTGTTATTGTGACAACAATACACTGTTGTTTTCTATTATGGTGTACTCTTTATCGCCTCTATTTCTCTGGGACCTGGGGGCATTGGGGAACCCTGCAAAATTGTTGGGGTTATTAGTACCATTCCCTTGATATCTCACCAACGCTAGCTGTGCAAAGTTTGACTGGGACAAATGGAGGTGGGTATCAGTTCCGTGACAGGTAGGGGAGGGGTCCGGCGGGGAGCCTCCGCCCCAATACGGGGCGGGCCGGGCCGCTCGGGCCGGTCCCCGTCGGCGTCGGGTCCGGAGCCTGAGCCCGGCGATGGCCCCGCGTAGAGCGGCGCGGATCCTGCGGCTGGCGCTCGCCCTAGCCGCAGTGGCTTCGGTGTCCTTGGCGCGGTGGCCGCCCGGCGCGGTCTGGCCTGGGCAGGGCTGTGCGGCGCTGGGCCGCTGCTGCCCTGGCCGTGACCCGACCTGCGCCGCCCGCGGGCCCCCGCGCTGCTTCTGCGACCAGGCGTGCGGCGTGGTGCGGGACTGCTGTGCTGATTACGCGCGGGCCTGCCCAGGTGCGCCCCCCGGGAGCACGAGGTGCGGGCGCAGCCGCCGGCCGGGGGGCGCGGGGGTGTGCGAGCCGGACGGAGGAAGGCAGGGTGCTGCCCACGGAGCGGGTTCTGGGCCTGGGGGCGCGCCGGCAAGGGGGCATGCGGACGCGCAGGACACGAGGCGCCAGGGTGGGGTGTGGGGTGCGCGCCGAGAAAGACCCGCGGGATACGGACCGGGGCAGGAGTCCCCGGGGTGCAGAGTGGAGAGGGACTCTTGGAGCGTTGAGGGGTGTTCGGGAGACGAGGGCGCAAGAACTGTGTGTGGGACTTGGAGGACAGGGCGAAGGTGAAGGGGTGGGGTGGAGGGGATCATGGAAGAGGCGCGCCAGCCAGGCACCGGTGCGAGGCAGGGCTCCCTGAAACGCGCGCGTGGGGGTCTGGAGGGGTGCGACAGACGAGAGGGCGCTTGGTTGGGGGGGCTTGGGTGCCAGATTTAGCAAATGAAAATACAGGATGCCCAGTTAAACTTGACTTTCAGATAAATAACGAATAGTGTAAGTCTGTCCTAAATCTGGCACAGGCCATTCTTACATTTGATCTTGGCCACAAGGCCGAGAAGCGACGCATGGGCCATTCTTACGTTAAAAGCTATTGGTTATTTTTCTAAGATTCAAACCCAACTGGGCGTCCATTATTTTATCTGGCCTAGCCGGGGGAAGCGCGTGGGGCCTGGAGGAGTGGTCGCACGCGCTACATTGCGGGCAGGGGGTTCACAAGGTGAATGGAGAGGGTGTTGAGAAGGCGGAGGGAACTACTGAAGCCTAGAGCGGGCTTGGGGTGGAGAGACGCTGCGCAAAGAGAGGACCGGGCTGGGTGGTCCAGGAGGTGGGGCTGCACCCACAGAGGCTCCCCTGCCCCAGCCCAGGGGTGGCGGCCCCTGGAAGGGGACCGGGCAGAGAGATGAGTGACGCTTTCCCACGGTCTGACCCTCGTGCACAGAATCAGCTGATGTTATCAGCTCCCCCGCGTTTTCCGTTGTATAAAGAGCTTGGGCTGGTGGGCATGGCGCCTCAAAGCTTTGTTATCACTCTTTGTTTTGCTCCTTTGGGAAGGCGTCGAAAAAGCAGCAGGTCTGGGATCTGCCCCCTTCTCTGGGCTGGGTGGAGCCAAGGTTTTGTGATAGACCAGGGACAAGTTCACTTTCTTCCTCCCAGAACAGCCGGGCAGGAGGGGACGGGGGAACCAGTTAGGAGGCAAGCTATGGAGATTACTGTGTTTTTACATGAGTGATTTAGGGAATAACATTGACTGACTTCAGTAATTGATTGTGCTAGAGAGAGATATTGAGGATGACTTTAAAAAAACAACAACCCTAAACATTTACTGAGTACTTACTAAGTGCTGGGTGGTACTCTTTTAAGTACTTTAAATAAATTGTCTCTTCTAAGCCTCATAACAACCCTATGGAATAGATAGTGTTTTCAAGTCCATTTTATAGATGAAGAACTGAGGCACAGAGAGGTAGTGACCTGCTCAGAGTTGCACAGCGATTAAGCGGCAGATCTGGGATTTGAACCCCAGCAGTCTGGTTCCAGACCCTGATATTATATGGTTGCTCAAGGGTGGGAGGAACTTAAGCATTCGGGAGAGGGAAACTTGAGCCTATAGGTGGAAGAGGAACCCTTGGCATTGCCCGAATTCAGTTCAGTTACATTGATGGCCGCCTGCTATGTTCCCAGCTCAGCTAGAAGCCATGGGGGCTGGAAAGATGGGGCTCTGGTTCCCCCTCAAGCATACAGTCTATTTTGGGGAGACAGAGTAACTGTGAAAGAAAGAAGCAGTTTCAGTCAGAGCAGGATGTGGCTTGGAAATGCTTGATGAGGATGGGGGAAGGCAGGGAGAGGGTGGGGCTGGAGTGACCAGCAAGGCTTGAAAGGATGGACTCCACTATGTCACACTTTTCAAGTTCTTTACTGAAATGTTTCCATGCATTTTATACTCTTTAGTTTTCGTTTCAACCCTGTAAGGATCAATGTCCCCATTTATGCACGTATGTATTCATCGTACTAGTCAGTACCCTTAGGGTGGCACAACTCATAATGACTTGAACTAACAAGGGAATGCATTGGCTCAGGTAACTGAAAAACAATCCATGGATTCTGGCTTCTGCCATGGTTGGATCGTCTCCAAGGATGTGATCAGGGCTCTATCTCTTTCTGCCTTTCGGCTCTGCTTGTGTTAGTATCATTCTCAGGCACGCTGTTACCAAGTGGTGGCAAAGGTAGGAAGAAGTAGCTCCAAACTGGTGTCCTGAGTGGAATTAGAACAGCCCTTTCCCATTTGTTCCAGCCAGAATCCTAGGGATGGCTCTCATAGGCCCAGTGTACCTTACATGCTCATCCAGACCCAATGAATCTCTGAGCCTAGGAGAAGAGAGGCCAATTGGCCATATCTGGGTCACATGCCCCATGCCAGGAATTGAGAAAGTGAGGTCAGTTCTGTCCAAACCACACCGACTGAAGTGGGGAGGGTTGCTTCTTCGAAAGAAAACAGGCAGTGTTATCAGAAGATGGAGGTTAAGGAGACAGGGAGGCTGGAAATGATGGCTGCCCAATACTGAGCTGTGGGAGACTGCATTTCAGGGAACTCGAAGTGAAAGGGTGCTGAGACATTACATAGGAGGAGGGGGGAGCAAGTGATGGAGGTTGTGTTGCAGGACACTTAGGTTTTTAGCCACTGGCCTTGGGGGGGGTCTCTGTGATCCACCATCATAAGAAGGCCTTTTTTGAAACACCTCAATAGGATATGGGAGTCCCTAAAGAATTTCAGATGGCAGGTCAGAGCTTCATTCCAGAAACATTCTTTGGATAGTGAGGAGGATGCATGGTCACGGGGCTGGGAATTGAGGTTGAGAGAAGGTGGGTCTGGATGGTTCAGAAAGGCATTTCTTGATGAGCCTGGGCCTGTTGGAGTGGAGGCAGAGGGATCCAAGGGGACTGTGGGAAATTTGATCTAGTTCGAGCAGGCTCAGCGGGAACGATGTTATCTCGTTCTCCAGGGCTGGAAGAGCAACCTTGAAACCTCCCCCACCCTTTCTTTTTCAGCTACACTGATAAGCTGTAATTTCTCCTTGACTCAGAAAGTGGACTGGTCTTCGTTTTGAGAAACACTGCCATCTGATGGTGCCTTTTTGAAACGCCAACTTGTCATAATTCCTTTGTTGTCACCAAAACAGGATTTGCTTATTCAGTATCCACTGACATTTTAGGCCCCATGTGCTGGGTACTGTGGCTGCCAGAAGCCAGGCTCCCTGTATTTACAACACAGTAACCTCACTCCCTCAGTCCAAGGATGTGCCCTTTTGCTCACATTTTCATGTTGCCTAACCACGACATGTCTCATGGCTGATGGGTGCTTTCATTGAGGACAGCTGTGTGATTCTTGTTCACCACCGTGAATCCTGGCTCGGAGCAGTCACTCCGTAAACATCTGTGGAATGGGTGATTAATTTTCACAGGAGGAGCTGCCTTGTGTGTGCACGTGTGTGTGTGTGTGTGTAAATATACAGGTGAGTTCTCATGATTCACAGTAGTTATAATCTATAAAATTGCTGTGAACACTGAACTGATGAATACTGAGTCATCACCCCTGGGGGAAATAGGTATATACGTAGCTCACACAGATTATAACCTTAAATCCTAAAAACAGCTCATTCTGATAGATTTTGTTTTTGTTTTGTTTTTTTTACTTTATAAACGAGATCCAGAGTGTTGAGTGACTGGTGTGAGGCTGTCATGCCAGGTGGAGGCGTTGCCCTGGGAGACACTGCATTCTCTTCCAGCGGTCCCCTGTGTTGTGGCAGAGTGGAGTGGCTGGAGTCGCTGTGTCAAGCCTTGTCAGATCTCCTACCGTGTCCGCCAGAGGCATGTCCTGCAGGAGCCAAGGAACGGGGGTGCTCCCTGCCCCGCTCTGGAAGAGCGGGCAGGCTGTGTGGAGTACCGGAGCCGCCAGGGAGTGGAATGCCAGCAGTCCTTGCGTGAGTTGAGGTGGCCACCAGGGGCAATAGTCGGATCCTGTATGGATCCAGTCTGAGTTTGGGTGGGACTTTGTCTTCGTTTTGCTCGGATCCCCTGTCTTCACCTTGTGAATGAGGAAAGAAGCTCTGACTTCCTTTGGGCATCTCAACATCTGCTTTATACTCATTTCCCAGTTTGAAGCAGTCAGGACTTTAAATGCACATGGTGGGAAACCCAACTTACACTGACCTGAACAAAAACGTGGCTCATGTCACTAAAATTCCAATGGCTGCATTCAGGCACAGCTGGATCCAGGGGCGGAGACAATGTTGCCAGGAATCGCTCTTTACCTCTTTGCTCTGTTTCCCTCTGAGCTGGCCTCATTCTCAGGCAGGTTCTCCCCCTGTAATATAGTCTTCAATAGCTCCCGGTTTCCCTCCAATCAGTCTAGCAGCTGGAAGACAAAGGCCTCTTTTCCTATAGTTTCAGCAAATGTCCTGGAATGAAGTCTCATTGGCTTGACCTGGGTCATGTATCCACTGCTGAACCAATCACTATGGCCAGAGCAATGGAATATTCTGATTGGCCAATCCTGGACATGTGTTCCCTTTGCAACTGGGAGGTGGTTGTCAGCCCCCTATGAATGAGAATAGGGGAGAGATATTCTCCCAAGGAAAATTGGGGAGAATGGATGTAGGATAGACAAAACTACAGATGTCGGCCACATTGCACACCCTGACTAAAGGTTTTTATATCACTACCAAAAATAGGTCATGCCCATGTAACAGCTGAGAAAACTGACCAAGAGAGTGCAAGTAGTTTTCTGAAGGGGTGGACTAACAGGCTGGGGCTAAAGTATGCCCTTCCAATTTCTCCCCGTGCTATAGCCTGGCAGGTCACCCCACAACACGAATCTTACCATGGTGTCACCCTTCTGCTTTAAATTCTCCAGTAGTCACCCAGTGCCCTCAGCGTGAAACCCAAAATCTTCATCACGGTCTATAAGCTCCGTGTGATCTGGCTTTTGCCTTCTGTGACTTCGTCTCCTTCTTCCCTCTGCCCATGTTTTATTTTATTATTATTTTTAAAAAATATTTTATTTATTTATTTATTTTGACAGAGCGAGCGAGTGAGAGAGAGAGAGAGAGAGAGAGAGAGACAGAGACAGAGACAGAGACAGAGACAGAGACAGAGAACTGAACTGGGGGAGCTCCCAGGTCAGTATATGGTTCCGCACGGGCCGGGGCGGGGATTTGATCCTCGGTCCCCAGCGCTGCAAAGTGAGCGCTTAACCCACTGAGCCATCCCGGCTTCCCCTGCCCATGTTTTAAAGGATCATTCTGATCATTGTGGGAACAGTGGTCCAGACATTTACTCCTCAAAACCATTCATCTGAAAAACTTTTATGGACCTCCTATGCAACCCCGAGTCTCAGAGATAAATAGGGTCCTGCCTTCAGCATTGCCTAAAGGTTACTAGTGGGAACCACCTACCCAGTCCCAGGATCCCATAGTCTTACGGCTGCCATATACATGACTTGGACACCAGGAGCACCTGACCCTGCTTCCTGTTGTGTTAGAGCCGGGTGGTGGGGATGCTGGGTTACCTAACTGTGTTTTCTCCTTGGCTCACAGTCCCTGCTCTGATAGCCACAGGCAGCTATGGGAAAGAGCGGAAAAAGCGAGGTGTCCCCAAGGATCAGGACACAGTAGGGTAAGTTGAAGCAAATGAACCTAAAGTCAAACTAAAATTTGTGAACATTTTTCATGGATTAAACTTTCATAATGCCTTTCTCTTACTTCAATAACTTCAACATTTCCCAGTTTCTTATTCTGTTACATTCGTAAGGTCCTTAACATGGATTTTGAATTCCTTAATAATTGGTCTGTATTCAACTACTTTTATTCATTCGCAGCATTTACTGAGTGCTCATTATATGACAGGCAGTGTGCTAGGTCTGGGGCTACAGAAAGGAACAAAAAACAGAAATACTTGTCCTCATGGAGTGCACAATCTAGTTGGAGGAGACAGACAACAAACAAATAAATAGCATGTCAGATGGTGCTAAGTGCTATGGAGAAAAATGAAGCAGGGAAGTGGGTGGGAGTGCTGGGACATCCTCACTGAGAAGGTAACATTTGAACTAAGATCTGGAGGAGACTTTCTAGGGGAAGAGCATGTCTGAAAAGGGACCAGCAAGTACAAAGGTCCTGAGGCAGGGCATGCCTGGTATACTCAATGATTAGCAAGAAGACCAGTATAGTTGGAGAGCAGGGAGACGGAGAGAATAGGAAATAGGATCAGAAATATATGGGGGTGGGGTCAGATCATACAGGGTCTATAGGCTGTGGTGGGAAGTTAGGCACTTTCTCACATGAAATGGTAATGCTGGGAGGGTTCTGAGCAGAGAGTGACACGATCTGACTTCGGTTTTTATAGGGCCATTTAAAAGTGAAGTGGAGACTCGATTGCAGAGGCAAGGAGGGAGTCAGGAGGTCAGTGGAAGCCTACTGCAACGGTCCAGATGGGGGATGAGGTGGTTTGGACCAGCATGGTGGCCCTACGTCTTGTGAAGGGTGAATTGCAGGGACTGGACCAGTGTGTTGGAGAAGGTGGTGATGAGACAACACTTCTAGGACAGTGCAGCCACTCAAGAATTATCAATTGAAAGAATAAGGTCTGAACGAGGGCCATGACCATGGAGGTGGGGAGGCGAGCCATGTGAGTGAGGATTCCTTTCATTGCAAGTGACAGAATCTCAGTTCAAACTGACTCAAGTGAAAAGGAGAATTACTGGTTTACGTAACTGGGAAGGAAGTTTTGAAATACTATTACTTCGAGCATGGCTGCAGCCAAGAGGTCAAATAATGTCAAGTTCACTCTCCTACTCATTCATTCCTCTCTCTCATTCTCTCCAAAATTGGCTCCAGTCACAAGCAGCCATTCTCCCTGCTGTGGCCAATACGGCCACCAGCAGCCCCACAGCCTCCCAGCTTAGCACCACCAGCGGAAGGAGCCCTTCCTCCGGGTCTCAGTGTCATTTCTGAAGGAGGCTTTGATTGGTTCTGCTTGGATCCAGGCCCATCCCTGAACCAATCACTGTGGCCAGGAGGATGGGAACTCTGATTGGTCAGCTTCGATCATCTGCCTAAGCCAGTGGCAGGTGTGGGGAGCCAGGACCACTTACCCTAATAGGTTGCCCCTCCAAGACCAAAGAGGGTAGGGGCAAGAGTTCCCCAAATAAACCACCAAAAGGGGAAAAGAAAGTGTGTTGGGAAGACATAAGTTCCATTTATCACAGGCTCTACTAAAGGAAACAGATTCCTGAGAAATTGTGGGGGCTCCTTAGGGAGAAAGGGGGTGGAGACAAGAAAACTGTCCACTCCTTCGGCCTCCCAGAGGCTGCAGCCACCAGGGGGCACTAGCCTCACACAGAGTCATCCCTGGGTCCTGGACAAGTGCATCTCCTCCAGCCGGGGGCGCCATTTACTTCTAGTTGTAGAAAAGTTGGGTAGAAAGAAGTAAAAATTTGGCAAATGGGCTTATTTCAGATACCCCAGAACAGGGAACTTCCCTTTAAAAAATTCTGTGGAGCATCTCTTCTATAAAATAAGATATTTTGTAAAATGCAGTGGAGTGCTTAGGAGTGTCAATTTAGGCTTTGGGGGTTTTTAGGTGGTTTCATTTTATTAGCTGTGTGAGCCTAGGCAAGTTAACTCTTTGACCCTCAGTTTCCTAATCTGTAAACTGGGGCACCACCTACCTCACAGGGTTTCCTTATTCCATTGGACCGATGATACATCAACAAATTTTTATTGAGCTAGTACTATTCTAGGAGTCGGACATAACCATGAACAGAACAAACACAAATTCCTACCTTTGTGGGGCTGACATTCTAATGCGGAGACAGCTGAGAAATAAACCATATAGTGTTTTGGATGCAGTGTGTGGAGGGCCTGGCACATGGAAGCCATAATGGAGGTTAACTTAAACAGCCGAATCTCTTGTGTGTAACCTGTTGATGCAGATTGGGTTGCCCAAAAGCTCACAGGTGCTTGCGGTGCTGTCTCCCTGTGTGTCTGCAGGTACTGTGTCCAGTTCCGGCTGGGACCCATCCCAGGGAGCTGCCAGCAGGTGAGGGCGCCCCATGTCCAGTGGACGAGGTATCTGACCCAAGGCCACATAATCTGTGTGAAGTGTGAGTGGCCTGCCCAGGACACCAGGAGCCAGCGCTGCTATGGGGACGGCGGTGGGGCCGGAGGGTGAGCAGTGGGACTTGGGCGTGGGGAAGTGTGACTGCAGAGCCTGAGGTTTCTCTGCTGCCTGAGAGGTGACGGTGTCGCAGGAGTGAGATGCTGCTCCCTGGTCATGGCGGGACCTGGAAGGTCCCTGGTCTCCATGTCTGAAGAGGAGCAGCTCCTATCATTTCCAGCTGTGTGACCCAGGGTAAATCTCAGAACGTCTCTGAACCCTAATTTCCTCTCCAGAAAATGCATACAGAAGGAGCTCCCCATGGGGCAATGGTGAAGGTTAAGTGAGATTATGCAAGTTGAGGATTTAGCATAGCTCCTGGCATCCAGAAAGAGCTCAAGAAAAGGGAGTTGGCATTGTTGTTGAATCCTTAAAATTTCCTTAAAAGCCGAGTTTAGTTACTCTCATTTTATGGATTAGGAAACCAAGGCTCAGAGAGGCAGTGTGCCATAGTCAAGGTCACACAGCAGAATTTGACCCAGATTTGGCTTATATCAGCCTCCTAGACTGCCTCCCACAAGGGCAGGTGTTTCAGAAAGTACTTCACATACTAATTATAATAGCAGCTAACCTTTACTGAGTGCTTACTATGTGCCAAGCAGTATCCTAAGCTCTTTATATTCATTCATTCATTCATTCATTCATTCACTCACTTAATAAATATTTGTCGAGCACTTATCGTGCTGGGCAATGCTTTGGGCACTGCGCGGACACAGTGAACAAAGCAGATGTGGCCCCTTCTCTTATGGAGACAACATTCTGTTGTGAGGAGATACATTAGGCAAATAAATCTGTAATTTGTCAGAAAGGAGATAAGTATTAGGGAAAAAAAGCAGAATGAGGGGGAAGTTGTGGGGGGTTATTATTTTTCAAGGAAAATGACACTGAGGAGGTGACATTTGAACAGAGATCTGAAGGAAATGAGGGAGGGAATCATGAATATCTGGGAAAAGGTGTTCTAGGCAAAAGGCACAGCAAGTGCAAAGGCCCTGAGGTAGGATCATGCTGCCATTGTGGCCAAAGTGGCGTGAACAAGGGGGAGCATGGAAGGAGGTGAGGACACATTAACATAGAGCATGGCATTGAGACATTCCAAGAACTCAAAGTGGATACTTTTAGGGTCCTCATCTGCACGAGAGTTGCCCAAGTTCATACACCTAGCGAGTGGCAGGAACGGGATTTGAACTTACACTATTCAGATCCCTGAGCCAAGCTCTCAAGACTAGTGTAGACTGTTTTCACTGATGGTACTTTTCCAGTGTAGGGATTATTATCCTGTAGGAACCATAGCACTCTCTGGGGGCTGTCCACGGAGTTCTCCCATTTCCAATGGTGTTAGTTTCCTGCCTTTTAAAATTGAACAATCCTGCTCACTGCAAACCTAGAGCCGGGAATGCCAGCGACAGATGGGGTGTTAGGGACTGATACGCCTGAACAAGAGGCATTGGGACTGCACAGATCCAGGTTCAAAGCCCACCTCTGGCCCTTACTAGTTGTGTGACTCTGGGCTAGCCCTCCACCTGATCCTGACTCCATGGGGAATGATCTCATGTGCTTTGTACGTACCTGGCTTCTCATAGATGCTTAGTTGTGGGAGCTGGATATAATCATACGTACTTTGTGGCAATGAGATGTAATGGATGTGATGAACTTGGCACATAGTAGGTACCCAATAAATAAATGGCAGATACTATTATTACACTCTAGGGAGGCCCTCTCTATCCACCCTCCTCCAACCTTTCTCCCACTTACCCGTCCTAGAATCTGAGATTCTACCATTAGAGATTTGTTCTTTGGGCTAGTATCTTGGTTTATTTGGACAAGCATTTCTAGCCCTAAAACCCTGGTCATTCCCAAGTTTCTCTTTTTGGATGTACATGCTACAGCACAAGGAGCACAATGCTTTGATGAGGTGAAGACCAGGTTTGCAGGAACCTCTGACTCCACCAGGGAGGGGCAGGAACAGAAGGCAGAGTCAGGGTGGTACCAGAGACAGTCATGTTTCCCCGCTCACACCTCACGCTGCCCAGGCTCACAACAGGTGATGGAAGGTCTGATTGGGGCATGAGCTCACCAGGCAGGACTGGCAGAGGAGGCAGATCAAAGTGAGGACAGAGACGAGCTGTCAGCTGGATTCTTTCTGTGGGCAGCTGGCGGGGGCGGGCGTGAGAAGGGCATAGACCCAGTGGGGATTAGCCTGTCAGTTGGGGATTTGGGGAGGGTGTATGTAGCCTGAAGTGTCTCTGAGTTTGGGGCAAGCAGAAGGAATACCTGCCATAGTCGTGTACCTACTGTGTGCTGGACACCAGGTAGGTGCTTTACATCATTCAGGCCTCCCAAGCCCTTTTGAGACAACAGACATTGAGTCTATTTCTTACAATGAGGATGGCAATAACAATGATAACTTTAAATGCTATCATTTGTGAAGCACCTATTACGTGCCAGGCACTGTGCTAGGAATCTTAGAACAGTGCCAGGCACTTAATAGGTACTCAATCGGTTTGTTATTATTGTTATTATTCTGCATTTTAAAAAGATTTGGGTATACCTGAAGAAAATTGGCAAAAACATATATCAACAGGTTCACAAATGTTTGGAAAGGAAATATACCTGGGCAGCCACCACCCGGGCAAAGAACAGAATCTGGCCATCCCTCCTCCCACTTTCCCCCCAACACCCCCAACCACAGCCCCACTCCTCCTGACAAAGGAAGCCACTGCCCTGACTTTTATGGCAATCCACTGTATGGCTCTCTTAAATAGCTTTACTCGGTGCGAATCCCTCAACACTAGAGTTTAATTTTTTGTTTCCTCCTGCAAACTTTACGTGCACAAAGTGATGCAGGGTGTGCCTTTGGAATCCAGTGTCTTTGGCTCAGTATGAGGTTTGCAAGGTTCACCCACGTGGCTGCCTTGGAGCATAAGAGCTTTCATTTTTGTGGCTGGCATGGTTAGCTTTTATCGTCATGATCATTTTTTATTTTCCCTGCACTTCAAAGAAGCAGAGTTTGTGGATATCTCTGTTGTCCATTGAAGAGACAGTGGAGGCTCCTGGGAGCTGGGTCATGACTCGCTCCGATTTCAGAGCCTGTGTCCTTAATCACTCCTCTGTGTTGCCTCCCAGTGGGAGGAAAAGGGGGTGCAGGGAGGTTAAGCAACTTTCCGGGTTTGCCACCTCACCAGACCCTAAGAGCTGAGTCGGAGTTGCTCCCTGTGGCCTCTGGGGTCAGTGCTCTGTGGCCAGCTCATGGCCATTGTCCATCAGGCACAGGAGACACAGGGCTTAGTACCACCCACCTTTAGGGCCCTTGATCATTTAAAACTGTTAATTTCTTTTAAAATCAGAAGGAAAAAAAAAAAAGATATAATAATCACGAAGATCCAATAACGAGCCCAGCCTGGATTGTAGTTATCTTTACACAGTGCACTCGTGAACTATGTTTTAAAATAAATTCTTTTTTTTTTTGCATGGAAGAAGGGACCCCCACAGGCAAAGGTCCCCAGAGCCCAGAGTCGCAATACCACTGAGCCGGCCCCATCTCTTGCAGGAACCAGCTGTTGCTGTGGCAAGCTGCCGGCCACCCCCGGTGCCGAGGGACCTGGGAGAGGCTGGGGCAGCTTCGAGATTGTTCTTGCCCTGAGGTGCACAGCCTCGTCTTCATCTAGTGTCATGGTCCTCTAACTGTCTAGACCCCATCTTTCTACAGCCTCCCTGGATGGCAGGGAACCCCCGCCCCTCCAGGGATTGGGATCCCACAGGATCAGGGAGTGGGAGAAGTCTGCAAATGTGAGACTACAGGAACAAGCCTTGTCCTTATGTTGACACTGAAAATAGCTTTATGTTTCCACTCGGTACCAGCTGAGTCATAGCCTTACTAACATCTCCCTTTAGTTCAAGGCTTCCCAAATGTCATCTCCTCAACCCACTCTCGTGGCTTTTGCCCTGTTCTCCTTACCTGTACACTTCTATGCTTTTTTTTTTTTTGGATTCTCCGCTCCCCAACACCCTCCCCCCCTTTTTTTGCTTAAATAAATTTATTTTAAAAGGCAGCTCATACTTAAATACATGTGTTTAAAGAGGAAATGGTTTATCCCAACAAGAAATGAAAATAAATAATAGTAGCAAACATTTATTAAGTACCTACAGTGTGCCAAGCACTGTCCTGGCCCTTTACACTTATTGACTTATTGGATGCAATTATTATCTCCATTCTACATGTGAGGAAATCGAGGCACAGAGAAGTTAAGCCACTTGCCCAAGGTCACACAGCTAGTGAGTGGCAGAGCGGGGTTTTGAAACCCATGAGCTACATCTACTGCTAAGATTCCCTACACTAGTAGTACATCAGCACCACAAGGGCAGGGTTTTTCATCTGTCTTGTTCTCTGTTTTGTCTCCTGTGTCTAGAACAGTGCCTGACATGCAATACATGTCAATACTCAATACATATTTGTTAAATATAGCAATGAAAGGATGAATGATCAGTTGTCATAATTAGAAGGCGATCAGAAACTTGAATACAATGGAAACCAAACAAGTCTGACTAGGTCTTGTTGCCTGACCAAAGAGCTGAGCATGAAATTAGAGTGTGTTTGGGAGACAGTAAGGACACACTGGTATTTAACCGAGACATAGTCCTTGACAAATTAGAAGATTACAAGAGAACTTAAAGGGGGCTAATTTTCAAACTTTTTTTTTTTTAAGATTTATTTTTATTGTTTTTGACAGAGAGAGAGATACAGAGACAGAGAGAAGGAGGAGGGCCCAGAACAGTCTCCATAGTTGCACATCATTGGTTTTTCCACATAGTTTCATTCCACAGGTGGGTGTGGGGCTGCACAGGGCAGGAACTGGGCCGGGGTCTCGCCCCGGTGAGAACTGAACTAGGGACACTCCCCAGTTCAGCATATGGGTCCACACGGGCTGGGGCCGGGATTCGATCCTTGGTCCCCGGGGCTGCAAAGTGAGCTCTTAACTCACTGAGTCATCCCAGCTTCCCCAAAAGGGGGCTAATTTTCTCCCCTGTTATTAGTCAACTGCTATGAATATATTTTAATGGCTTTATCGAGATGTAATTCACATAACATACCATTCACTCATTTAAGGGCCACCATTCAGTCCTTTTTAGTGCATTCACAGGATTGTATAACCATCACTAAAGTCAAATTTTAGAACAACATTTTTCCCCCTAAAAGAAATCTCGTACTCCTTAGCAGTTACTCCCTATTGGTCAGGCCCCTCCAGCGCTAAGCGACCACTCACCTAATTTCTCTTTCTATGATTTGCCTCTTCTGGACACTTCATAGAAGTGGACTGGTACCAATAATCTTCTAAGTCTGGCTTCTTTCGCTTAGCATATTGTTTTCAAGGTCCATCCATCTTGCAGTCTATTATTTAACGTCCCATCCTGGGTTCGTGTAAAACCATTTCCGCAGAGCCCCTCTCTTGCGGGGAAGCACCGCAGTCACGGATGGAGAGCTCTGGGGGCGCCATGGCTCACTCCCACACCTTGCTGGGAGTGTGCTGGCCCAGCTTCCCCCACCTATGGACTCAGGAGCATGGGGTGTGGAGGTGGGGGAGGGGATGTCACTATTGGCTGTTCTTGGGGCTGGGCAGCAGCTGGTCCCAATATTGCTGCTACTCCACCCTCCTTCCTAAATCAGGACTCTGGGCGCTCCTGGGAATCTGTCTGTTCCCGCTCCCGGTGAGGGATTGAGTCACTGGGTAAGCTTGCCAGCAGCACCTGCGTATGAGGGCTGTCCGGAAAAAATCCAGCCATAAATGCTTCTATGTTTTTTATTCCATGGCTGGGTACTTTCATCCCATGCTGGTCTGGTGTGAGCTGCTAGGGCAGTGGAGGGGAGAGAGGTGCAAACTTCCCACCTCACACCCAGGCCAAGATCCCTAGAAGCCTGCTCTCCCTGCCTCTGCCCCTACCCTTGTTTTGGCTGTGGGAGGCCACTTTATTTGTAAATCATTTTACATGTAAATTGGTTTACTTGTGTACGTTTTCTCTTTCCGAGCAGACTGTAAGAGCCTGAATTGCTCAGGCTCTGTAGTATACACATTTTTGGAGTCTCTTGTAGCTACCATTTTTAATCCCACCCCTAAATAGTGATGCCTGTTTTAATTCCCTCCAGGACCCTGTAAGTAGGTGATCTTTTCCCCATTTCCAGGTAAGGAAACTGAGGCTCAGGAAAGCCAAGGGACTTGAACAAGCTGCTGTGATTAGGAAATGCTGGAGCTGGGATTGGGAGGGGACTCCAAAGCCTGTGCTCTTGACGGAGCAGGAAGGCAGTGGCTGTGCTGGGGGACAGCTTGGTTACAGGTACCCAGAAGGCAGCGCCATCACCTGAACATGAAATGGGACATTGACCTCGGGTAATCCCTTTGGTTTGTGCTGCTGGACGTTGCACCCAGTCAGAGAACCTGCTGGGGATGGCGTGGTATCTCCACCCAGCTAACACTTTAAAAAGAAAAAATAAGAAATGTGTTGAGGGTGAAAGGTGGGAAGCATGCAGTGATGGTCTTAGATGCTGGTCCCACACCTAAGGACCACAAGTCAAGGCCCTTTGGGGATGAGTGACAGAACTCAACCAACTGTAGCAAAAAATGAAAATCTTTTGACTCGTAATTAAAATATCCAGAAAGGATCTCCCTTCAGGTATAGCTGGATCTAGGGGTTTAAAGGTTGAAGCTTTTGTGTCTTTCTTTTGGCTCTGCTCTCCTCTGTGCTGGCTTCACTCTGAGGCAGGCATCTCATGGTGGCATAGATGGCTTCTAGGAGCTCTAAGCTTTTTTCCTCCCAGTTTAGCATCACCATGATGAAGAGAGCTTCTCATTTGCAATAAATAGACTTCACCTTACCGGAAGTCCTGGGGTTGCTACTCATTGGCCTGGCTCATGTCACATGTTCATCTCTAAACCAATCAGGCAGTGGGGGAATAGACTGCTGGGATTGGCTGGGGATGGGTGCTCATCCCTGGAGGTAGAGGAGGAGTCAGTCTTCCTTGAACCACATGGACCAGGAGTAGGAAAAAGAGTCCCCCAAGGAAAACTCAGCGTGCTGGTATCAGAAGCAGCAGGTGTGGGGGGATGGGCAGGTCCTGGACAACAGACGTCCTTCTCATGGGAAGTGGAAAAGCTACCATCCAGCTGTCTGGCTTTGCCACCAACTTGCTGTGTGACCTGGAACAAGCCCCTTCCCCTCTCTGAGCCCCAATCTCCCGACCTGTATGGTGCCGATCTCTACGAACTAAACCAGCTCTGAATGTCTTTATTTATTAATAGCTAACGGCCCAGTATTCTAGCTCACCAGATTTGAGCTGTGGCTTAGGAATGCATGGCCTTCACAAACCCTGAGGTTGAACTTGGGACTGGACACGCAGCCTCCTGTTGCTGCCCATCCTGGCAGGGTACAGCCTGTGATGATGGGAGGGGAGGGCCCTGAGAAGGTTTCCTTGCACATCCCCAGCATTCTCCATCTATAATTGGCTCCAAATGAAATGATCTCATCCTTGAATGCTGAGAAGTGAGGGGAGGGGTGGCAGGGGCGGGGTGGGTGTGGGGAGAGCGTCCCTGGCAGCATGACATAGTGTACGACGAACCTGTTTTCCTGCAGGAGAGAGAGAGGGTCCACTCTGATGTTTGAAAAAATGTCTTGGTAATAGACTGAGAAGGCTCCAGCCTTTTAGGCGTGTGAGAGGCCCAAGGCCTTTCTCCCCTCCATCCAAACCAAGTACTTTCCGGCGATTGCTCACAAGTCAGCTTGACCGCATGTCAGGAGGAGGCGAGTATGGCCAATTCATCAAGCGATTTATCTTGATGGAGTTTTGTGGCCAGCTGAAGCTCGTTTAAATGCCCATACATTAATTTTGAAAGATGAGCTCCTAATCAACTCTTGAAAAACTTGCCACAGCACCATCTGTTTGGTGTTTGTCACTATTGCATTACATAAGAGGAAAGACATTTTTAAAGAATGTGGCTGCATTTAGTAATTGGATCGCCCGAGAGGAGCCAAGCCGGGGCGGATGGCACCGTGATTCCGAAATGCCACAGGCCCTCCTCTGGGGTGCGGCAGCCTCCCCAGATTCCACATGGTCATGGCAGAGACCCGTGTGCCACCAGCTGAGGAGATAGGCTCTGGTGGCTTCTTTTCCTCTTGCTTTTCTGTCCCTCTTATGTCACCGCCCACTCCCATGAGTTCTCCCTGCCAATTCAGATCAATGCTGTCATGTAGGAGCAGTAACCAAATGATTTCACTGCCCTAAACCCCAAGCTCCTCACCTGGAAAATGGGAATACTATAGTGCTGCTGTGAGGTTTAAATGTATTAACACAACTGTGCCTGGCACGGAGTGAGTGCTTCAATAAGTGTTAGCTATTATATAAAGCTATGTCTGACACATGGTAGGTGCTGAATACATATCCATTTTCCTTCCTTTCTGGTTCCCTTGAATTTGATTCAACAAGTATTTAGGAATACGTCGAGGCCGGGCTGGCTTCATGGATGTGCAAACTGGGCAGTCACATGAGGCCCTGTACTCAGAAGGGCTGGTGGGTGGTAGAAGGCTCTGTAGCTGCTGTCTTCAATTCGTAACCCTTTTTGAACAAGGGGCCCTGCATTTTCATTTTGCGCTGGGGCCCGCAAATTATGTCACTGGTCCTGGCTAGACATCAAGAATGATGCTACGTTTTATTGGATTGCTCGATGTAGAAATTAAACAATTGAGTCCACAATTTAAAATCAGGGGAGTTCACATAAAAATCTGGCATATTATAAAAACTCAGAAATATGGTCAGTTAGCCTAGTCTCATTAGGTTAAATTCAAGGTTTCAGTAGGCTGACCATATGTACTGCTTGAAAAGGGACAGTACCGCTGTTTTCTGTTCCTTTTAAAACGGGACGTCTGGTCATTCTACTCAGACTCCAAATCTGAGGGCTGTCCTTGCAGGAGATAGAAGCTGGACCTGCAACCGCTGGCTATGAGTGAGGTCGCTTCCTCCAGCTACCTCCAAGCTATCTTGGTTACTAGTTGCGCCGCAGTTCAGCATATTGGTTATGCACAGGCCAGGGCTGGGATTTGATCCCCAGACCTCGTGGTTGCAAGCGCTCAACCTGCTGAGCTATCCTGGCATCCCCAATTTTTTCCCTTTTCTTAAAACCAGTTCGAGAGAGCATCTAAAATCTGGTGCTCGGGATCTTTATGCATCATTTCCTGTAACTCAGAAATGAGCCCTGTGGTGAAGGGGTTATGATTATAAAGGAATTGAGCCTCAGGAAGATACGTGACTTGTCCAAGGAAGGTCACATGGCAGGTAGTTGAAGCTTGGATTCAAACCCAGGTCTCGGTGACTCCTGAGCCTTTCTTCCGTTCCACACTGCCTGCGCTCTAGACAGGAGGGTTTGTGGGGGGTAACAGACAAAAGATCTGGCCACTATTTGGCTGTATGACCTTGATCAAGTAATTTCTCCAAGATGAGCCTCAGTTTCCCCATCTATAAAATGGGGAAAATAGTAGTGGCTACCCCGTCAGGTTGTTTGGAGGGTTAAATGAGATAACACATGTAAGTAAAGTGCTTAGAATGGGGCTGGGTGTGTAGCAGTGAACATGAGCTATTATTATCATGGCTCTTTTTTTGAGGGAAGGAAGGGGTTCTGGGGGCTTTACTGCCCACTTGCAGCCAAAGTGCTCCCTGCCGTCCTGTGGATCCCAGGCTCCCAGCAGCCTTGGCTGGTGCCTTCATCCATCTCCTGCCACCCGCACTGACCTGGCTCACTTACCCGGGAAGCAGGCACTTAAAGAGCTGCTTCTCCAGTTTCTCTTTTAATTTTCATTACATAAATTTCACATTTCCTGGAATAGAGATCTTGAACGGCTGGACTCATTTGGAAATCAAGTCAGCAAAGGGCCTCATTTATATTAATGGTGCCTCGAGTCTGGCTCACAAGGAGGCTGAGACAAGGATGGATGGTAGTAGTAACTCTAGGCTGAGCTGCTCCAGGCTGAGCTCGGACGCGGCCTTGGATGCTCAGATGCCTCCAGATTGAGGCTGGGACCATTCTAATGACATGGGAGGCTCTTAGATGCCAGGCCTGTGTTGCTGCCTGGCTTAAACTCCCCCAAAGGCTGCCCACTGCTCTTAAAGAAAATCCCCTTTTGTTCACCCTGCTTGACAAGGGCTTTGTAATGGGCTCCTGCTGACCTTCTCACCTCCTGCTCACCACTCTCCTCCTCACCGAGCTGACCTCCCAAGAATGTCCCTGCCTTAGGACCTTTGCACTTGCTATGCCCTCTGCCTGAAAGTCTGTTCTCCCAGCTCTTCCTATGGCTAGCTCTTTCTTGTCAATCAGATCTGTCTCACAATCACCACCTCTGCAGGGGTCTTCCCTGACTGCTCATCTAGAGTAACACTCCCCAGCCCTACTATATCACCACACATTTCATTTTAGCCTATGTCTTTTTTTTTTTAAGATTTATTTTTATTGTTTTTGACAGAGAGAGAGAAAGAGAGAGAGAGAGAGGGAGGCAGAGACAGAGAGAAGGGGGAGGGTCCAGAGCAGTTTCCGTGGTTGCACATCATTGGTTTTCTACAGTTTCATTCCACAGGTGGGCACAGGGCAGGAACTGGGCCAGGGCCTCTTTCATGGAGCTCGCCCTGGTGAGAACTGAACTGGGGGCACATCTCAGTTCAGCATATGGGTCTGCACCAGTTGGCACTGGGATTTGATCCTTGGACCCCAGGGCTGCAAGATGAGTGCTCAACCCACAGAGCCATCCCGGTATCCCCCTATGTCTTCTTGTTTACTTAGTTGCCTATTTATTTATTGGCTGTGTCCCCAATGAGAATATAAACCCATGAGAACACAGAGCAGGTCTCAGTTACCTTTGTCTCCTGAGGACCTGGCACAGAGAAAGTGCTCAATACATATTTGAGGACTGAATGCCAGGCTCTGTGCTGCATGCCTGGACCGCAGACAGGACCAAGTTGGAGCTCAGAGTCTGGTACAGAGAGGGACAAGCCACAGTAACTAACATTTAGTGACTATGACAAGGACTTTACAAGAGATGACACATTTAATCCTCACTACAGCCCTGGGGACTATTGGTAACTAGTACCACTTCATAAAGCAAAGAGTTGAAATAGTTTGTTCAAGGTCACACAGCTAGAAAGTAGAGGATATGAACCCAGGCCGGCTGGCTCCCACATCTGCTGTGTCAACCAGATCACCTAAGTCACAGGAAGTCAGAGCCTGGTAATGGAGGGGCTGTGATGGAGCAGGCTCGAGAGTCTACAGGAGCCCCAAAGAAATCCCCAATCCTTACTTTGACGGGAGAAGGGCTGGGCAAAGCTATGTATAGACTTATTTATGTATAACTTTACATTATCGATTAAGGATTTTTAATATCCTCACCTTGTCCATAATTAAACTTTTAAGTCATGCATAGGGGAGCTGGGATGGCTCAGCGGGTTAAGTGCTTGCTTTGCAGACCCAGGGACCAAGGATCGAATCCTGGCCCTGGCTAGTGCAGACCCATATGCTGAATTGGGGTGTGCTTCCAAAGTGGGAGGCCCCCAGTTTGGTTCTGACCTCCTCCCCCGCTTTGGACCTTGGCTCGAGGGGGCATGCCTCCCATGCAGGAGGCCCCCAGACTCCTTTGGGCCCTGCATGGCCTCCACTCACCTGTGTGGAATGAAACCATGTCAAACACTGATGACAGTACAACTATGGAGACTGCTCTGGACCCTCCCCCTTCTCTCTGTCTCTGCCTCTCTCTATCTCTGTCAAAAACAATAATAAAATAAATCTTTAAGTCATGCATATTGTTCTGGTGAGAGGCCGTGCTCTTATAAATGTCTAGAAATGGAAAAAATCTATACGATGTGTATTTTTCCACAGTAAAAAAATTTGGGGGAGAAGACATTGTAGCTTCTATCTTTCCCTTGGATCACTCACTCGGGCGGAAGCCCTCAGCCATATTGGGAGGACACTCAAGTAACCCCATGGAGAGATGCATGTGGCAATGAACTGAGGCCTCCTGCCAATAGCTTCGCGTCCACTTGGCAGCCACGTGAGGAAGCCACCTTGGAAGTGGATCCTCCAGCCCCAGTCAAGCCTCAGGTGGCTGTACCCTCACCAACATCTTAACTGACTCTCATCAGAAAGTGCTTCGGAGCCACGCAGCTCTGCCCCTCCTGAAATCTGGAGCCACAGAAACTGTGTGAGATAATAAATGTATATCCTTGTCTTAAGCCACGAAGTGTTTGATTTGTTATATAGCCAGCCATCAACAACACGGTTCCTCATCTGTAAAATGAGGATGATGATAATTTCACAGAGTCGTTGATGATAAATTCATGATGATAACCATGATGATAATTTCACAGATTGTGTTTCATAGGGTTGCTGCTAAGAATTAATTAGGAAATGCAAGTGAAGCGCTCGGAACAGTGCCTGGCACACAATAAATGGCCAATAGATATTTTTGGTTCTCCCTGATTTCTGGCATCGTGAGAAGTTCAGCCTGGACAATAAATCTCCATTAAGGAACAGACATAGGCTCAAGGAGGCAGTGGGAATAATTATGAAGATAACAATGAGAGCTACTGTGATTGAACACTTTAGGCCAAGCACTTCATATCCTTTCATCTTGAAGTAGATGTTATTTCTCTGTTTTACAGGCTAGAAAACCGAGGACCAGAGAGGAAACACAACCTTCTCTAGGTCACACAGCAAGGAAGTGGTAGAGCCAGAATGTGAACTCAGATGCTTCAGACCCCAAAGTTTCTCTTCTGCACCACTGGTCTGTGCTACAGCTTGAAATCCCCCTAAGATAGGGTGACCAGATGTCCCGCTTTTGGCGGGACAGTCCCAATTTTTAACAATTTGCCCCACGTCCCGTGGCGTTTTTAAAAAGTCTCGATTTTTGGAAAGAATGCACAACAAGCTAGGGAACGGAGGGAGATAGACCAAATTTTTAATCAAGAACCCCCTCCCCCCTCTCCCCCTCCCCCCCCCTCTCCCCCAGTCAATGGTGTCCCGCTTTACCAATGTTAAAATCTGGTCACCTTACTAAGACTATCTTTCCCCATTAGCAATATCCTCCTCTTTTTTAATTCATAGAAGGTGAGGGTAAGGGGAGGGCCCAGAGCAGTCTCTGTAGTTGTACATCATTAGTTGTGACGTGGTTACATTCCATACAGGTGGACGTGGGGCTACGCTAGATGGGAACTGAACTGAGGGCCTCCCGCTGGGAGGCAAGAATCTTCTCCACCAAGCCATTCCAGCCGTTACCAGTTGTGCCACAGTTAAGCCTATGGATTTGTACAGGCTGGGG
>PVKE010024862.1:0-23483 GCA_004027555.1 Craseonycteris thonglongyai
GAACTGGAATGAGGGCAAATCACGCTCAGTGAACCAAAGTAGACAGAGGGGAGGAAAGCTGTTACAGTTTGTAAGGAGTGATTTAAATATATTACTTAATGATACTGATAAATTTTACTTCTCCAAACTGGGAGAAAAGTAACCAAGTTATATTTGTGTGGTGATAGATATATAAATGACAGGTGAGACCACTATGATGTTTAAGTGAATATATATTTTTTGACTTAAAACTTTTTTGTTGTATGGATATTTTCAAACATATACAAAGGTAGGGAGAATAATATAACAAACTCCCATGTACCCACCATTCTGATTCCATAATTATCAATACAAGGCCAATCTTGTTTCATCTGTATTTCTAGCCACCCTCCTCTGCCAAATATATTATTTTAGAGCAAATCACAGACAATATTTCATCAAGAAATATTTCTGAATGTATGTCTAAAATATAGAGCCCAAAGCCCCACAATATATCTTAATGCATCTAAAAAATGAGCAAAGTCATGTTTGAAATTGAAGCATTTTAGTTTTAAGAAAACTAACTTCTGAATTTTATCAAATAACTATTCGGTAATTGCGGTGTTCCCCTATAGTTCTAAAAATATATTTTTGGCAATTTAAAAAATTAGAATCAGAACCAAAAACATGCATTAAAATTAATGATGTCTCTTAAATTTCCTTTAATTTATGGGTTCTCTATTTCATCACTTTTTTATTCCTTGCCATTTATTTGTCAAAGAAACCAGATATTTTTTTCCCTATAGATGCCCCAAGGCCTGGAGTTTATTGATTTCATGCCTATCATGGCCTTTCACATGTTCCCTCTCTAGTGTTCATGGAACTGATAAAGAGGCTTGATTGAAATCAGTTTAATCTTTCCTTCCTTCCTTCCTTCCTTCCTTCCTTCCTTTCTTTCTTCCTTTCTTGGCAAAATTACTTAATGGATGGTGGTAGTGTGTACTTCTATTTGCCCCCCTCTGTATATCTGAGTACGGGTTTTTGTTTTTTAAGATTTATTTTATTGTTTTTGACAGAGAGAGATAAAGACAGAGAGAGGGAGAGAGAGAGACACACACACACACACACACACACACACAGAGAGAGAGAGAGAGAGAGAGAGAGAGAGAGAGAGAGAGAAGGGGGAGGGCCCAGAGCAGTCTCCATGTTGTACATCATCAGTTTTCAACATAGTTTCATTCCACATAGGTGGGCACTAAGCCACACAGGTTGGGAACTGGGCTGGGGACCTCCCACATGAGAGGCACAAACCCATGAGCGGCGGGGCAAACTAGGCTCCTCCTACATGGAAGCTCACCCCAGCAACATCTGAACTGGCTCCCACCCCACATGGGAAGCACTTCACAGTTCAGCATATGGGTCCGCATGGGCCGGTGCCAGGATTCAATCCTTAGACCTCAGGGCTGCAAAGCAAGCACTCAACCCACTGAGTCATCCTGGTATTCCCTATTTAAGTATTTAAATTATATTTCTTTTAGAATTTGTAGGATAAATTTTTTATACTTTAATTTACCAGTTTTTAAAATAATCAGATGGTTTTCTGCTGTCTTCCGAAGTAATTAAGCACTCAAATAACTGCATTTTAAAGTCACTTTGAAAAGGTTTTTATATGGTTATGACTTCAACTGGACACAATTAGGTCAAGTGCTTTGTTTGGTTTTATTTTCTGCAAATTTGGCAAAGTAGAGAGATATGTAGAGGATGCACTTACCTAAGAAAGATATTTGCATCTATCTATCTATCTACCTACCTATATATATTACATATGTGTGTATGTATATATGTGTGTGTGTGTGTATATATATATGTGTATATATACATATACATATACATATACATATACATATACATATACATATATATATATATATAATAAACCATACAAAGGGGGTTACCTATGAAGGAAGGATAAAATAGCATGGAGGGGAAAAGGATAGAATCTATTTTTTGTAAATTTGACTTTAGAACCGTGTTTATATAATTATAAAACATAATTAGGGGATGATGGGATGGTTCAGCAGGTTGAGCATTCATCTTGCAGCCCCAGGGTTTGAGGGTCGAGTCCTGGCCCCAGCTTGTGCAGACCCATGTGCTGAGCTGGGGTGTGCCACCAGTTTGGTTCTCACCATGATGAGCTTCCCATGTGGGAGGCCCCTGGCTCAGCTCCCACCCCAGGCGTGCTTCCCTTGTAGGCAGCCCCCAGCTCAGTTCCTGCCCTGTGCGGCCCCACACCCACATTTGGAACAAAACTATATTGTAAATTGATGACTTGCTGCTGTGAAGATTGCTCTGGGTCTTCCCCCTTCTCTCTCTGTCTCTCTCAGTCAAAACAAAAATAAATCTTAGTTACTTTCAGTTTTATATTCCAAACTCATGGACACAGTCAATAGTTTAAGCAGGGGTCCACAAACTGTGGCCCAGGGGGCTGCATGCGGCCCGCCAAAAACATTTATCCGGCCTGCTGGGTGTTTTTGCCAATGCTGCCTGTCCTGCTTAGCAGCCGACTCGTCCCGGGCCCGTAGTGTGCATGTGTGGACATGCTGAAGGACAGTGAACTGGCCCCCTGTTTAAAAAGTTTGAGGATGCCTGGACTTTAGTGGTTACCTGAGGGTAAGGTGGGAGGTGGGTGGAAGAGAGTGGGGTGGGGGGGGAGTAGGGAGAGGGACTCAAACACACGGTGATAGAAAGTGAGCTGATTCTGGGTGGTGAGCACATAATGCAATGTATAGACAATGTAATGTAGAATTGTACACCTGGAAACAATGTAATTGTTATCAATCAATGTCACCCCAATAAATTTAACAACTAAAAATAAAACAAAAACAAAAAATAAAGCCATCATTAAAAAAAATCTTTAAAAAATTAAAAAATATAATTATAAAACATAATAAAATTAAATGCAAAGACATCCCTAAAATTCAAAAGAACATTTGGAGGCTGATTCGACCACTTTAGGGCTATGAAGCCCTTGGCAAGTTACCCAATAAGCCTCAATTGACTCATCTCTAAAACTGGACTAATTATAGTGACTCCCAAATTGGGTTAATATGGAGATTAAATAACACACATTAAATGCACTTAGCACAGTGCCTGGCACAAAATAAGTTTCCAAAGTATATTAGCTATTGTTTGTGACCCTGAAACTCAGAACAGAATAATTTGCAAACAAGTATCCACTTTATATATATAAAGATTCTCCTTGAGATTCTTCTTAACACTGAGGTCCTCCAAGATACTTAAATACCTCATTTATAAAAATGTTGCTTTTTGGAAATGGATCTACATCAGCCTCAAGAAGGGGAGTGGTGGTCCCTACCAGCCAAGCACAGAGAATGTGCTGAGAGCTGGAACTCAGAAGGGACATTAATTGCACCTCAGTCCAGTGAAGGAATGGCTGCATTCACTGTAGGCAAAGGAGATTTCTGCCTTCTTGGGCAGAAAGAAGTTCCTAAAACTCCACACACAGAAGAATAAGGCTTTTGCTGGTGAGAAAAGTGAGACATGGCTGGGCCAAGGTCCTCAGCAGACAGAAAGCCTCTTCCAGCCTGTCTTTCCTCTAGCATGCTTCTTCTAACAGACTTCTGAGCATCACCCCTCCCTGTCCTGAGTCTGAGGGGGCCAGTATGTGGTGGGCAGGGATGATCCTGAGAGCCATTCCTGCACCTGGATGTCTAGCAATACCTAAACCATGCACCAAGGTGGATCTGAACCATGTAGAAATATTGTGCTAAACCCAGACTACATGTATTTAATTTTTTTTTAATTTCTTTTTTATTGTTTTACAGAGAGAGAGACAGAGACAGAGACAGAGAGAGAACTGAACTGGGGGAACTCCCCAGTTCAGCATATGGGTCCACACAGGCGGGGGCTGGGACCGGGATTCGATCCTTGGTCCCTGGTGCTGCAAAGTGAGCGCTTAACCCACTGAGCCATCCTGGCTTCCCCCATGGACTTAGACCCAACTCATTCTTTACCTGGGTGTTAAAATGGCTCTCAAAAAATAACCACCCATATAAGGGGAAGTGGTATGGGGGAAATGAGTTGCAGTGAAAAGAGATAATAGTGGTTAAAATATTGTGCTTTTGCAAATTTTCAATAAACATATAAATATATTGTTAGGGATCTTCCCAGGGCCTTGGAAGGCCTCTGCAAATTAGAGGCCTTGTAGCTTCAGCTTGGTCAGCTTCACAGTAAATCTGCCTCTGCTCATCAGGAAAGCTCAGTTTTCAGAAGGATTTTCTGAGAAATCCTTTTATAGAACAGAACCTCATTTCTCCATT
Organism: Craseonycteris thonglongyai; assembly: GCA_004027555.1. Taxonomy (NCBI): domain Eukaryota; kingdom Metazoa; phylum Chordata; class Mammalia; order Chiroptera; family Craseonycteridae; genus Craseonycteris; species Craseonycteris thonglongyai. Next base: position 4,299 of record PVKE010024862.1, read on the forward strand.
TATTAGTCTGTGGGTTGAGGTATTTCCTGTCCAGTTTTCTAAAACTGGAGAGACACCTGCATGTAAGAGCTAAAAACTATGTGTGGTGGTGGATGGGGGAAGAAGTGGCAGCATCAGTTGCTTCAAAAATGACTTTGAAGGTATAACAGCCATGGCTTAGCGCCTGGTCTGAGCAGGGAGGCAGTCCTCTAGGGAGTAGATGCACCCCAACCCAGGTCGGGGGACCATTAATAACCACAGCAGTTGACAAGATCAGCAATGGCAGAAGGGAAGTTTCTTGAACAATCTCTCCTTCCCAACACTCCCCCCCCCAACACATTCTCAACCCCCTACCCCCTCACCGGGGAGCTATAATTACACTGGACAGGTTGAGCTGGAGAATTTTAGATGTCTTCCCATTATGGCCTTATTGATAGCCCCTCTGTTGTCGGGTCTCGGGCCCCCAGCCAGGAGAAGCACCTGGTCTAATTCTGTTTATCACTCGATTCTTAATATCTCCTGGGAGTGTCAAGACTCCTCATTCCAAACACTGCACAAATAAGAGTATTATTGCAAATTAGTCATCTCAGACCTGGGCCCAGACTTCTGCTTTGCATTTTTATAAATGGCTACAAGTTTAGCTTAGGTTACATCAATTAAATATCATAGCATTCTATTTATTTTATAATGAAAACATTTTTTCAATTATAGTTGACATATAATACTAGTTTCAGGTGTACAACATAGAGATTAGACATTTATATAACTTACAAATTGATCACAGTAATAAATCTAGTATCCGTCTGGCACCATAGATATATAGCACAATATTACTATTTCCCTATACTGTACTTTACAACCTCATGACTGTCCTTATAACTAGCAATTTGTACACGTTAAAAATCATAGCCTACCAACCAACGTCACCTCAATAAATTTAACAAACAAACAAATAAATAAATAAGTAAAATGCAAAAAAAAAAAAAAAAAATCATAGCCTTTACATTTTCACCTAAGGTTAAAAATAGCTGCTTTCAAAACTCATGATTTCAGAATATCAGGAAATGACTAATGAATTAATTGGAAATTATTATTAGAAGTAATGCAGCTTTCAGAACTGCCCTTATGAGCTCTATAACAAACTCCTTTTTGTTCGAGTTTCAAAAAAGTCATCCAGAACATGGCTCGACGTTCCTTAGATGCGTATCTCTGTAATGAACAGGAGGTTTAAAAATGTGCCCTGCTTCTACATCAAACTTTATTGCTTTTCAAGATGGAAAGATTTTTAGCATACAAAAACAAAAAGCAAACAAACAAAAAACACCCCACCACCATTTCCCTCTAAAATTCCTGTCTCCAAAAGAAACAGCAGTGAAAAGACCAGTCAGTTGGGTGGACTCTTAATGGCTTCCTGTGGTTGTAGCTCTATTGTGAGACAGAACAGGCATTCAGAAACAGTGAGATTGCATCTGTATTTTCATAAGGAAGGAATGTAATGCAGCCTGCATAGAAAATGACACTTTGTGAAGTGTACGTGTTGTTGTGGGAATGAATCACTTAATAACTATACCTCTGCAATTATTTGTAGCATAGTTGTTTCCCCCACTAGATCATAACCTTCACATGGGCAAGGCTAAATTGTTTTTAAAAGTTTACCTCTCTGTTCTTAGAACTCTAGCACAAAATAGAAGTAAAAAAGATAAACCAAAGAAGCACTCTTAATGCCCCAAAGAGTTATTTTAATATATTTTTATTTATTTATTTTCATTTTTAACAGAGAGAGAGAGAGAGAGAGAGAGAGGGAGAGAGACAGAGAGAGAACTGAACTGAGGGCACTCCCCAGTTCAGCATATGGGTCCACACGGGCCGAGGCCGGGATTCGATCCTTGGTCCCCGGTGCTGCAATGTGAGCGCTTAACCCACTGAGCCATCCCGGCTTCCCCAAAAGAGTGATATTAAAACAACATAGCTAAGGCTCACATTAAAAAATAAGTTTATAGTTTTTAAAGAAAATGCACTAGTATATATATATACATATATATATATGTATCTTTCATTTTGCAATATTTTCAGACTTATAGAAAGTTTCAAAAGTCATACAAAGAACTCCTGGGTAATCTTTACCCAGATTCAACCCCCCTCCTTATTTATTTTTTACAGAGGTAAAAGAAGTTTATTGAAAGTAAAAAGCAGTAAAAGTACACTTTCAAGAGGTGGAAGTGGACCTGAGCAAGAGATGACTCAAAAGGCTAAATTCCCCCAATTTTAACATTTACCACACTTGCCTTTACTTATGCATTTGAGAGTAAATTGCAGTTGTGCTGCCCTTTTACCCCTAAATACGCCAATGTGGAATTCCTAAGAACAAGGATGTTCTCTTGCATAACTACCATACCATAGAATTGTCAAAATCGGGAGATTAAGAGAGACAATGTTATTATCCAATCTAATTATAGACATTATGCAACATTGCTCATTATCTTAACAATATCTGGTATAGTATAATAACAGAAAAATAATTTTTAAGAATTCAATCCAGGATTATATATTGCATTATCACATCTCTTTCAATCGGGAACAGTTTCTCAGTCTTTCTTAATCTTTCATGACCTTGACATTTTGGAGGCATACAGGCCAATTATTTTGTAGGGTGTTTTTCAATTCAGGTTTACCTGATGTTCTTTTATCATTAAATTTGGATTTTGCATCTTTGGTGGGATTACCAGATAAGTGATGTTGTGTCTTCTGCAGTGCATTATACCAAGAGGCATAGACATCAGTATGTTCCATTACTGGTGAAGCCAACCCTGGTAAGATGGTGTTCGCCAGGTTTCTCCACTGTAAAATGACAATGTTCCCTTTAGCTATTCCCCTTTGTAGTTAATACGTGGTTTGTAGGGAGAGACTTTAAAGCCAGGTAAATACCCTAATCCTCACCAACATTTTACCTGCTAGTTTTAGCATCCATTGATAATTCTTCTTTCTTCTATTTTTTTATTTTTGTCATCTGTTTGGGGTTTTTGTTTGTTTGTTTGTTTGCCCCCCCTTTTGATAATTCTTATTTGAATTAACTATTACTATGATACTTGCCAAATAGAGATTGTCTAACTTAGTCATTCATTCTACATTTGTTGGTTTGCATTCTATTAGTATTAGAAAACTTTTCTCTTTCTCCTCTGTTTATTTACCAATGTATTTATTTCTATTAGCATGAATTTGAATTATTGTTTTAGCCATTGGGATTATAATCTGTTAATGCCATTATTTATTTGATGTGTATATTCTCCCAGATTAAGTTGACTCCCACGTTCTTTTGACACGTTCTGTTATTATTAAGTATTACCTTTCTCTGTAAGATAGCAAGATATTCCAGGCTCAACCTTCCCTGTCCAGCCCTGGGATCAGTCATTCCCTTAGGACCCCTAGTTCTTCTAAGTGGACAATGGTGCCAAATTTACTCTTAAAATAAAACAAAAACAAAACAGAGAATACACAACTACTCAATAAATATATTATAATAAATATTTAAAACATACTCTCCTCTGTGCCATTGCCAGTTAAACAAAGGAGACACAAAGTTAGATTCATTAAAGATTTATTTTTATTGTGTTCTTGACAGAGAGAGAGACAGAGAGAAGGTAGAGAGCCCAGAACATCTCCACGGTTGTATGTCATTACTTTGATATAGTTTCACTCCACAGGTCCGTGCAGGGCTGCATAGGGCAGAAACAGGGCTGGGGACCTCCCACATGGAACCCAGCAAGAACTGAACTGGGGGCACACCCCAGTTCAGCATACGGGTTCGCATGAGCTGGGGCTGGGACTCGATCCCCAGGCCCCAGGACTGCAAAGGGAGCGCTCAACCACTGAGACATCCCGGCTTCCCAAGATAGATTCATTAAGGCAATGTAATATGGGCTTGGATATTTATAAACATATGAATAAACAGACTATAGCTACTGTAAATATATCAAACCTCAGAATATGATAATCTATAATAAATTATTCAATTAATGGTGTTAATGATTTTTAAAATATTTAAATTAATAAACTTAGTACCTTCTTCTCACAATTAAAAGAAATAAGGTCTCCAAATATTAAAGCTTTAATTATTAAAACAAAACAAAATTATTAGAATAGCTTTAGAATACAGAGGTACCGTAGTGCAAGATTTCCTAAATTAGAAAAAAGTAAGTATAAAAGCATAAGTATTACAATATTTTGGTAGATTCTTCATTTTGTGCATTGATCCTTTTTTAAAAAGATTTATTTTATTGTTTTTGACAGAGACAGAGAGAAACAGAGAGAGACAGAGAGAGAGAGAGAGAGAGAGAGAGAAAAGAGAGAGGGCCCAGAGCAGTCTCCACAGTTGTACATCATCAGTTTTCAACATGGTTTTACTCTACACAGGTGGGTGGGGGCCACACAGGGCAGGAACTGGGCTGGGGCCCTCCTGCATGGGAGGCATGCCCCCTCGAGCCAGGGGCCAAATGTGGAGTGGGGGGTGAGAATTGAACTGGGGGCCTCCTGCATAGGAAGCACACCCCAGTTCAGCATATAGGTCCACACTGGCTGGGGTCGGGATTCGATCCTTGGTCCCCGGGGCTGCGAAGCAAGTACTTAACCCACTAAGCTATCCCAGCTTCCCCACATGGATTATTTTATCATTATCACATCTTAACTCAAAATCTACCTTATCTGCTATTAATATTTGAACATCAGTTTGCTTTTGTATACCAGCTTGATTTTTATATTTATATTTGCAGTATGTCTTCTTCTGTCCTTTTATATTTAATCATTTTCTTTCATTTCTTCAAGCAACATATACTGTAGATGGATTTTTGATTTTAATAATCCAACCTTAAATTTTGTTTTTTAATAAATTTGCTTAATCCATTTGTACTTATTGTTTTTTCTTCTATATTTGGACTTCTTTTTTGTAACCATACGCTTTTCTTTACATTTTTTTTTCCCCCTTAATTTCTTGAATTGGTCATTTGTGTCTTTCTAGGAATCTGGCCAATTTCATCTACTTTGTTTAATTTACTGACATAAAGTTATTAATATTTTACTGTAATCCTTTTAATTTTGGTGGGATCTGTAATTTTATTTCTGATTTTAGTAATTTGTGCTTTTTAGGTTTTTTTCTTGATCAATATAGCCAAAAGTTTATCAATTTTATTGATTCAAGCAAAGAAATGACTTCTAGTCTTATTCATTTTTTTCTTTGTTATTTATTTCATTAATTTATTCTGATATTACTTCCTTTTACTTATTTTGGGCTTGATTTGCTTTGATTGTTGATTTTAGCTTTTTTTTATTTTTTGCTTAGTAATAACCCTTAAAGGTATAAATTTCTCTCTAAGCCCCGCTTTAGCAGCATCTCAATCGTTAGGATAGATTGTGTTTTCTTTTTCATTTGGCTCAATCTCTCCTAATTTGAACCAAATGAAAAATGTATTTAATTTTTTCCTTTTGATTTTTTCTTTGACTCAGGGTTATTTGGAAATGTCTTGTTTAATTTCCTCATACTTAGGAGTTTTCTAGGTTTCTTTCTGCTGTTGATTTCTAATATAATTTTTTTTGTACTCAGAAAGCACACTTCATATGATTTAGATTCTTTTATATTTATTAGGACTTACTTTATGGCCTGGCCAATCGTCTATGGTGCACTGAAAAAAAAATGTGTATTCAGCTATTGTTACACAGAATCTTCTCTGTATGTGTTAGCTCCAGTTTTTAACCATTTTGAGTTTATGTCTGGTCCACTGCTCACTCGAATTGGGACAAGAACCTTGGGTTAACAGAGCTATGGGCTTTCTCCTTCTGTTACCCCAAAGAGACCCCCACTATTAGCTGGTACAATTATAGGATTTTGTTCCCCACCCTCACCCCAGGCTGAGTTCTTCCAACCCCCACTCTGCTTTGGCAGCGAAGCTGATGGCTTTCACAGCTGGCTCCAGACTGATACTGCTGCCTAATGAGTTGAGAATGGGGCAGGGAACAGGGTGGTAGCAAGAAAACCAAAGATTCTTACTCAAAACTCTAACAGCTTTTCACAAATACATTTTTCTCAATTTGTTGTTTACCTTTATTTTATTACTTCTGCCTTAAAATTATTTTTGACAATTTCATGCAGTTTTATATTTACACTTTTTGCAGAGGGAAATGATTTATTTTTTCACAATATCATTGTGTAAAATCTCTCTTGAAGTGATGATATTTTTCTCCCTTTTGAAATCTGGTTTCAAAGCAATAAATTTTATTTCCTACCTTCTTAGTAGTTACCTTTTAATGTTTAACATTTATATATAACTATATATTTTTACAAACACTAAGATTATTCCATTTCTATTTGTAGCTTCTTTTTGAAGAAAATAAGGATCTTAGCTTGTTTTAACTGCTTATTCTTCTTATTGCTGTCTTGAATTTTAGTTCTATATATTTATAACAAAAATTTGTATTTTAAAAAATTCTTTAGTTGACTAGTATACTTTACTGCTTTCTTTGTTTATTTCTTATATCATATCTCTTCCTGTGGTGATATTGGAACTATTCAAAATTTGGTCACTGAGCCAGTAGATACATTTGCCCAGGGCCAGTTAGCATGACTTCTTCTTTAAAGCCTTTATTACAGTCTCTGGTCCTGGTCAAGCCTCTTTTTGTCTAGTCCTGTGGGTCAAGTAAAATGACTTGGTTCACATAATATGCTGGCCCCTGTCTTTACCTCTTGTGTGCTGTTTATTGCTTCATTTGACTAGTGGGGAGGGGAGTGTAAATTTTTCAATCATCTCTACCTGTTTCTAGAATCACAATTCAGCAAATTTACACTCTGCCTCCACTTACTGTTCTGCTATCACTTATCTGTTCAATTTCATGTCTATGGAAACCTTATTGTCATTTTCATTTTTGAGGGTGGCTATATCTTTATAACTAATATATATATATGTTAGGAGGGTTTAGGGGATGAAATCACAGCACCCTATGAGCGCCGGGCATGCTCATCCCACCCCTTGCCCCAGCCTGATTCGGCAGTTTGGAGGAGTGGAGTGAAGGGGCTCTGTGAGTCAAGTGGGGCTGATAATGATGGTGTTGAAGACAGCAAGATGTTGGTTGTCCTAGACTCGGAAGAAAGGATTTTATCAGGTTTACAAAGGGGGATCCCATAAAATCCAGAATTTATTTATAAAACAATGAGTATTTATTCTTACATGTGTCAACTTCAGTCACCTTCAAACCACTCTCCATTTGATGCAATACACCTACCAGAGATGCTTTTTCCAGGGCTCAAAAACCAGTTTTAGAATTCGTTGATTTTGATGCCTTTTAGTGCTGCTGCCGTTTCTTGTCTCACTTCTTCCACTTTGGCAAAACATTTCCTTTTGAGGACTCTTTTCACCTGGGGAAACAAACAAACAGAAGCACTTGGGGGCAAGATTTGGTGAACAGGGAGGGTGGGCACAAGAATCATGCCATTTTTTATCAAAAGCTGCTGAACACTCATTGCGGTATGGGCAGGTGTATTGTCATGCTGCATGTTGTTTGTGTAAGTCACCCATCATGAAATGGGCAAATGCATTGAGAGTCTCAAAAAAAAAAAAAAAAAAAATTGACTGAAGCCAAATGCAGCCTCTCACAACGCCAGCTGGTGCACTGATGCAGATGGGTTCCTAGAACACTCACCTCTCTGGTAAAGCCTGTACTACAAGGAGCCCGCCCTCCAGAAGATAATCTCAGATTTTCTTTGGTCTCCCTTGTATTACACTGTGTTTTAGGTAATGTGTCAGATAAAACTATAACAGGATATTAAAAATAGGTCTGTTTTTATCTCAGTTTTAGTTGAGGCATCAAGATAATTGATGCCATATTCCAAAGCAAAGTGTCAGAACATTTTCAAGAATTTTTACAGAAGGTGTAGGAAAATTGGTCTAGCAACTCTAAGCTCAGCACACATCTTTAGCCTGTAAAATAGGTTGGAACAACCAAGAAAAGTATAGGAAGGAATTACGAGGGGAAGCTGGGATGGCTCAGCGAGTTAAGTGCTTGCTTTACAGCCCCAGGGTCTGAGGATTGAGTCCTGGCCCTGGTCCATGCAGACCCATATGCTGAACTGAAGCATGCTTCCCTGTGGGAGGACCCCAGTTTGGCCCCTGGCTCACAGAGGCTTGCGTCCCAAGCGGATGGCCCTAGGCCCAAATCACGCCTGTGTGACCCCAACCCACCTGTATGGAATGAAACCATGTCGAAAGCTAATGATGTACAACTGTGGAGACTGCTTTGGGCCCTGCACCTTCTCTGTCTCTGTCTCTGTCTCTCTCTGTCAAGAACAATAAAAATAAGTCTTTAAAAAAAGGAAGAAGAAACTACTGGAGAATTTTATTAACTTGAATTTGTCTAGTGTTGTGTATTAAAATATTGAGCTCCATAAAAGCAGGAATTTTTTTCAAGTCTATTTTGTTATCATTAGGAATGAGTAAATGGGCAAATATTTAGAGAAAACTGTCATGTTATGAGTGTCGGGGAATCATGAGAATCACCTCATCTCCAGTCTAAGGGAAAGTACTTTCTCAGGGACATGCAGAAAGGTGAACTAGTGCCCTGAGAAATGTAAACGGGGAGAGCCTAGCCAGGGGCTCATTTAGAGACTGGACTAACCAGAGGGGCTGTCTCAGGACAGCCTGAACCCTTGGAGTTCACTCATTGGGGAAAAGGATAATTGAGTGTTTTCCGTGGATCAAATGCAGACTGGGCATGTAAGAGCCAGAGCTGGAGTCAGATCACCTCACATGAGTCTAAGAGGCCTGGAGGCGAGAGGTGATCCAACATAGACGTGAAACTCAATACTTTCAGGGACTAACAAAGAAATTGTGAGTGATTGCCCAAAGTTTTCTTTGCACCTAAGCAAAACACAGTAAGAAGTACACTTTTTTTTTAGTCTTGTTTTGCAAAATATTTAATTTTTTCTAAACTTTTTCAAATTTTTTAATATCTAAAACCATTATTGTAGAATTTATTTAATCATTCTAAAATAAAAGGAGTTTATTTAAAATATTTTTATTATATTTAAGATGTATTGTAGGCTTTTAAAGGAGAGATAAGAAGATAGTTGTTCAATTGATAGCTATAGTGTGTATCTAAAGACCTAAAAAAGAAAAAACAGAAAAAATAAAAAAAATAAAAATAAAAAAGAAAAGGTAAAACTTACATATGAGAGAGTTCTCTGACTCATGGTGGAAGGAAGGAATCCACTCCAAAGACACTGGTAAAATTGTTAATAAGAAATAAAAATATAAGGAAGCCGGGATGGCTCAGTGGGTTAGGTGCTCACTTTGCAGCCCCGGGGACCAAGGATCGAATCCCGGCCCCGACCCGTGTGGACCCATATGCTGAACTGGGGAGTGCCCCCAGTTTAGTTCTCACTGGGGGGAGACCCCAGCCCCATTCCTGCCCTGTGCAGCCCCGCCCACCTGTGGAATGAAACTATGTGGAAAAACCGATGATGTGCAGCTATGGAGACTGTTCTGGGCCCTCCTCCTTCTCTCTGTCTCTGACTCTATCTCTCTCTCTCTGTCAAAAACAATAAATAAATCTAAAGAAAAAAATATGACAAAAGCTATCTTTTCCTGTGTATTATAAATGCTAATAATAATTATCTCAATGTTTTTTAATGCAATAGAGCATTTTTATTTTTTTTTTTAAGATTTATGTAATTGTTTTTGACAAAGAGAGACAGAGAGAAGGGGTAGGGCTGAGAGCAGTCTCCATAGTTGTAAGTCATCAGTTTTCAACATGGTTTCATTCCACATAGGTGGGCGGTGGCCATGCAGGGTGGGAACTGGACTGGGGACCTCCCACACGGGAGGCACATCCCAGTTCAGCATATGGATCCACATGGGTCAGGGTTGGGACTCGATCTTTAGACCCCAGGGCTGCAAAGTGAGTGATCAACCCACTGAGCCATCCCAGTTTCCTCTAGCATTTCTAAAAGTATATGGTGACCCGTATATTGCAGCATTACATTGGAGCTAGAAATACAGAGTATAAAAAGTGAATTAAATATTTTAAACCTATATATGATGAGCTTTTTAATCCAATAATTGCTTGTTACAGCTTTTTAAACTAAAAATGAAAAAGCTACTGAAGCTACTTACAAGGTAAATTACAATATTGCATTTCTTGGAAAAGTATACACAATAACAGAAACGAATAGAGCCTTGTCTAGTTGACATTGCTGAATGCCTACTGGATGAAATGTCAGTGAAAGAAATCACCGAACTGACACATTTTAATGATTTGGTAACTCAGAGTAAAGATTTAGCTGTAAACAAAAAGACTAAGTTAATATCTATAGAACCAACTTTTGCCTCAAAATGGACACATCTAAGAGTACATGTGTATCGGCCTGCATTTGCAGTTTTGTTTGTACTCATATTTGTTCAGGCTCAGCACCAACTAATCATCAAAGATCTTCCTTTATGTAAATGCAATAAAAACAAGTGGTTACTGAAATTTTCAAAGTGTTAAATAAGGTGTTGAATTGCTTGGTTTATCCTGTCACTACTGGATTGACATTTGTCCTCATGGTATAAAAGCAATGGTAGGTAAAATTGCTGAGTCAGTGTGATGGTGCCAAACACTAGCAGTCACTAGATTCTTCATCGCCAAGAACTTGCCAGAAGAAAGCGTCACTAAAGAACAGCCCTGACAAAGCAGTAAAAATTATTAATTTTGGTTTTCATGGATATCCAATTTAGAGAAGTTAGAAGTTTAAAACATAGCTTTTTCTTAAGCATTTAAACTTAATGTACCAGTCTATTTAATTTATTAGTAACTCTAGTAGTTTGTGTACAAATAACATCTCTGTCACTTATCCCTTAATTATAATAATTTCAGTTAACTTTAACAGATAATATTACTTAAATAATTAACCCATTTAACTATCAGGGTTAATTAAAACCCTTTACATGTTTTAAATTATAATCCCAATTTTAATGTATTTGATTCTTTCAAGCATAACTCTCTCAAGCAAGACATTCAGCAAGGCTGATTTACTGACAAGATAAACAACTCCTTCTTTAGCATGGAAACTCTAGTTATAAAACTAAAATCTCTGGAAAAAACTGAACACATTTCAACCTTTTAGTCAAATACTGTTTGTAAAATTAAATAAATCTTCACACATTTTAAAAGTACAATGATGTTTCACAATAGTCAAACATATTAAAGTAAGGTAATATCATTAATATGTTGGATTATCTTAAATGTTTCAAACAGAAGTATACAGAATTTTCATAATGGTTATAAATTTTTTTTAAGATTTACTGTTTTTGTAAGACAGCCAGGGGGCGGGGGGGGGGGAGAGAAGGGGGAGGGTCCAGAGCAGTCTCCATAGTTGTACATTAGTTGTGACGTAGTTTCATTCCACACAAGTGGATGTGGGGTCGTGCAGGGCAGGAACCGAATGGGGGGCCTCCTGTATGGGAGGTGAGAACCTTCGCTGCTGAGCTATCCTGACAGTTACCAGTTGCACCACAGTTCAGCATATGGAATTTGCATGGGCTGGGGCAGGAATCGAACCCCAGACCTCACAATTGCAAGGCAAGCTCCCAACGGCTGAGCTATTCCAGCATCCCTATACAACTTATTTTTAAACCTCACATAAAGATACTAATCCCATGGCTTTAATTTACTGAATCATCTCTGTACTTGATTGTAAACTTTCCTGAGTAGCAAAGGCACTTCTCCAACTGCAGGCAGCAGATGTGCCCTCTCAGGGTCTTGGCCTGAAACCAGGGTTACAGACTCAATTTCAAAATCAGACATTCTGGCCTGCACCTTGGACAGTATTTCTAGGCTGGTGCTACTTGAGATTCAGGTTCACCTTGAGGCCATGGGAATTAGATTCCCCAATTTTCTTATGACTTTGATTAGGAGTCTTCAGAAGTCATTTCACTTAGTCAATTTTTAAAACCTTCACTGTAATTTCTTCCCCGCCTTTCTAAAGGGTGTCCCAAAATTCACGCAAGATTTGAATTTTGCTTCATTTTGCGGTAAAGTGTTGCCAACGGAAAAAAAAAAGACAGCGTGACAGCTGACAGTTCAGGGTTATTAAAAATGGAGGGCTACACGAAAGAACAATGCGTTTTCATTGTTGAGCAGTGAAAATGTACAATATTTAATTATAAACCTGTGTTTTCTATCAAAATGACTTCTTGCGTGGATTTTGGGACACCCTTTATTACCGAGTAGGATTCCATGCTCTCCACTTACTTTATTTCCTTACCTATCTTACTGATCTAACTTTTATTATCATTTTATTGACCTCCCTCCTTTCTGCCCCACCGGGATCCTGTATGACTTAGTATAGCTCCTGAATTACTGAAATTTCATTGAGCCCCTCCTACATTTTAGGCACTATTCTAGGCCCTGGAGAAGCAAAACAAAAACAACCCTGCCTTCATGGACCTTCTTTTCTAGTGAGACCATTACCTTCTTGCAACTTGTGCTACCATGTGAATCAAGGACTGATTATCTTATTAGAAACCCCAACTGGCTTAGGGCCCAGAGCATAACAATAATGCGGCAACAGCTATCATTTCTGAGAGCTTTGCTTAGGTCTCTCCTGTACTCCCAGCTACAGCTTACTGTGGGGAGGTGGTCGTTCTACAGATAAGAAGGCAGGCACACTGATTTCTTTTTAAATATATTTTTATTTATTTATTTATTTTTGACAGAGAGAGAGAGAGAGAGAGAGAGAGAGAGAGAGATACAGAGACAGAGAGAACTGAACTGGGGGAGCTCCCAGTTCAGCATATGGTTCCGCACGGGCTGGGCTGGGATGCGATCCCCGGTCCCCGGCGCTGCAAAGTGAGCACTTAACCCACTGAGCCATCCCGGCTTCCCCAGGCACACTGATTTCAATCATTTGCCTATGCTCCATAATTAGTAAGTAACAGGGCCTGGGTTCTAAACCAGTTAGTATCTGGCTCATATTGATAGCTATCTCATACTGCTTCCTAGAGTAATGTGGAATAAAATATGTGGGAAACAAAGTCAATGAGAGACTCTTGTGACCCTAACAAGCTGGTTACCTTGGTGTGGTTGACAAACCAGCCACCCATGTCTCCTTGCCTGCACCTACCTCATGTCTTTCTTCTGCTCTGCATGACTAGAGTGTCTGCTGATGTTTTATTTATATATAATAAACTCAATTCAAGCCCACTGCACACCAGGTGTCTGGAGCCAGATTCTATCAGGAAACTTGATCTACATTTGCAAGCAGGAAAACGGGATTAGGTTAAACCAAAAGGAAAAAACTATGTGGTGTCTTTGATTCCTCTCCACCTTCCATAGCTAATCATGTGCAGACCAGAGGCAACAGACATCCTACTGGGGAAGCCAAAGGGTCTGCATTATTTGTGTGTAACCCACACATGGTAAAGTAGACAGATTCAGCTTTACTTGAATATCTAGCCCTGAAAGACCTGACCAAGGTAACTAAATTAAATTCCTAATAAAGCCAAGTTAAAGGGTACTGGTTCCAAGAGCCCCTGTCTGTGCCGCCCTGAGAGATTGACAAGCAGAAGGGTCCTGCTGGCCTGAAGGGCCATGATAAGGACCCCCAGCAGCTCCCAGGGACTGGAAGCTCTGAGCCAGGCTCTGCCTAAGTCACTCTACACACACTACCTCTTTTAAACCTCATTACGTTGGTGATGTCAGAAACGTCATGGAGATGAGGAAACTGAGGCTCAAAATGAGGACCCTCTCTCCTCACACCATACTCATGCTTCTGGTTGAGCCCGTAGCATGCTGTATTGTAATCATTTTGTCCCAGATATTAAAGTGGAGCTTTGGCTGTGACATGATTCTGAAACTCAGAAACCTCCCAAGGAGGAGTTGGGAAGCCTGCCATTTGGGAGCTGTGAGTGGTTTCCAGTCTTCTGTGAGATGGAAGTGTGAATTTGCCTTTGCAGCAGATTGTTGCTTTGTTTTCCCAAAATCTCCAGGTTTACCTTCCAGATGTTAAGACACCAGAATGTAAGCCAGGTGCCATGCCTGGAGCTTAGGGGAGAATTGTGAAGATAACATCTGTAGATGCTTCAGGCGGCGAAGTGAATGGCTGGTCAGGGATGTAAACTGGTTGCAATGGAACCATATCTCAACCCTTGCTTTGTTGGGAAGAAGAGGCCAGAGATGCTTCCTGGCTATTTCTGAACTAAGCTGTCACTGCTGTTGAGGTGGTGCCTGCTCTTGATGGGCCTGAACCAGCTCTCACTGTTCCAGGAAATGCAGGGCCAAGGAGAGAAGCTGGACTGGCAGGATTCCTGTATCTGGGACGTGACAGAGAAACCTAGTGGCACTTCAGTTACCTGGAGCAAGGCATACCTGCTGCCAGAAAGGAAAGAGTCCTGACAGAGAGGCGTCAGAATATAGCAGGAAGAGTTCTTCCTCCGCCTAGAGCCCAATACGGCACCGTCACCCCAGGCAGTCGGCGACTCCGGGGGCTCCAGAGACAGCTCAGACTACTGAAGGGCACTCACAAGTTTAAGAATTTCATTCTACTTCCATCCGACATTTGCCATCACCATTGTATCAGTGACTAGACAATAGGTCTTATTAGAGAGGCTTCAGAATGTAGCAAGAAAGCCATGAACCTTAAAGTCAAAAATCCTGTCTCTGTCACTTATTTCCTAATTGACACCAAGCAAAATGCCTAGCCTTCAGTATCCTTGTTTTTTTTGTTGTGTTTTTTTTTCCCCCTCAAATATTTATTTCTTTATTTTATTGTTTTGACACAGAAAGACAGACAGCGAGAAGGGGGAGGACCCAGAGCAGTCTCCATAGTCGTATGTCATCAGTTTCATTCCACACAGGTGGGCGGGGGCCCTGCAGAGCGGGAACCGGGCAGGGGGCCTCCTGCAGGGGAGGCCCACCCCTGTGAGCCAGGGGCCTCCACATGAGAGGCAGGCCCCTGGCAGGAACCAAGCCTGGGGCCTTTCACGTGGGAAGCTCGCCCCTGCAGGAACTGAACTGGGGTGAGAAATACACTCCAGTTCAGCAGATGGGTCCACACGGGCTGGGGCCGGGACCGGGACTGGGACTAGGACCGGATCTTCGGACCCCGGGGCTACAATGCAAGCGCTTAACCCGCTAGCCATCCCTGCCTCCCCTCAGTGTCCTTGTTTTTAAAGTGAAAATAAAAATGTCTGTCTTAATGGGGAGTTATTGCTCAATGGGTATACAGTCTTTATTTCAAGTGATAAAAAGTTTTGGAGATAGGTAGTGGTGGATGATTGCATAACATTTTGAATAAAATTACTGCCACTGCAATGCACACTTAAAAATGGTTCAGAAAATTTTGTACCTCACAAGATTGCCGTATTTCTGTATGTGTCTCCTGTGAGTGTATGGAAGAACATGACAAGGGAAACTGTTAAAAGTTCAAAGTAAGAAGCAATCACAAAAATGCAGCCTGCAATGGTGCGAGGAGATGAACGATAGCAGTTGGAAGACAGTAATAGCATTTCTGAAGAGTAGTTGAGTCTCGTAACCAGAAGCCTTTGTGGTCTCTTGGCAACATGCAGACTGCATGGAGAAATGCCTGACATGCAGATTTAGGATGCGGTGGTTCTCTGGAGGCCTTCTGTGCAGAATTGATAATGCTTACGTTTGCAAACCCTCAAAAACTTTATAAATTAAGCTGGATGAGGCAGAGTTCACTTCGTCTGGCCAGAACCAATCGTTCATTTCATTTCAAATAACACTTAATGACCACCTATGTGCAGTCATTAGGGCTATTAATAAATATTCTGGTTCTTACCTCAGGACAGAAGGTCGAATTTTATTTCTCCTACTGCATTAGCTTTGGCAAAGGAAAGGTGAGCAGAGGCAATGTGTGTCGTGCTGGGTGAAAGTAGTCCCCTTCCCTTCTCCTGCCTCAGTGACTGCGGAAGCCACAAGATGAGGGCTCCATCACCTGTGTCTATGAGTGACCACAGTGGCCATCTTTGCCGCCCTGCAGTAAACATGTAGCATGAGAGAGGAAGAAAGTTTTGTGAGGGATGCCACTGAGTTGTTGGCATTGTCTGTGACTGCAGCACTACCTAGCCTAACCTCACTGCTGCTGTGTATCTCTCCGGCTACGTGAGTATTTTACCAGAGAGATTAAACTCCAGAGTTAAGGAGCCTTAGTTTCCCTCTGGATTAGCTGCTATCTCACGGCATGATCTTGGACAAATCGATGAACTTCTTTGCACCAATTCCCCACATTTAGAAAATGGGAATAATAATGGAAACACCTCCTAGGGTTTTTATGAGGATTAAACTAGGTGAACATAGCCCAGCCCAGAGAAGCCCTCCAAAATGTAGGATGATGATGGTCTCATTTAATTTTCACAACAACTCTATGTAAGGTTTGATGATGAATCAAGCCATTGAGTTTCAGCACTATTATTGCAAACAATTAGAGAAAGTTTTGAAATTAGAACCCATCCCTGACCCATCAGTTCACCTTCTGGGCACACTTGTGTGTCCCTGGAAGCTGCCCAGCTCTAGTGCACACCCACTTCTCCTTCTGTCCTTGTCCACTCTCTAAAGGGCTCCGTGACTTACGTTCCTACTGACCCAACCCATGATTTTCCTGCCACAGAGACTCGGAGCTTCAGCCTCCAGTCCTGGTCCCAAAGCCAGGGTCTGTCCTGCTTTCCTGCCTACAAGGCAGGCCAGGCATCAGACCCTTACACACGGGATCCATTGGCTGCCTGTCTGCACCTGACTCACCTCTTAGTCTGCCCGAGCCAAATGATTTATTCAAAGCCTTTTAAAAACAATTGATGCACAAGGGTGTAGAGACATGTCTATACCCTGCCCTCTAGACTCTCAGTTTCCCTCCCCAGAGACAACCGTGGTGAGCTGTTTTCTTGAAGTGGGTTTTTTAATTAGTTGCTTGTTGAGTTCTCTGGCTGCACCACCAGGGGGATGTACTTCTGGGGCAAATCTCCTTCCTGCCTTGTAGGTGCACCCACTGCTTCCTCCCACCAGCAACACCTGACCTGCTCATCCAGCACATCCTGCTACTTCTGTTCAAGCCATCGTCTCCAGGAAGGACTTTCTTTTTAGCAATTCCAGGATGTTACTGATCTCTCTCTCTCTCTCTCTTTTTTTGTCAACAGTACTATTTCCGGCACATATTTGAATATTTTGGCGTATCCATTTATCAGGCGCTAGTTTCTAATTGCTTGGTGTGGGCAACCCTCTCTTCCCCAACCAGCCTGAAGGTTGATTGTCTGTCTCCAATGGCGTTTGCTACCACCTACATGGTAGCATGGTGACTCCCAAGTCCACTCTCCTGAGTTTTAGACATATTTCCAGTTGAAAATAGGCATTTTCTCAATTGTCCTTATGGGAACGTCCAAAACAGAATTCTTGCTTTTTGCCTTCAACTTGACCTAATTTCCAGATCTCCTCTCTGAATGAATGGCATCGACATCTATTTAGTCATCCAGATTTGGACCTTCAGTCACCTGAATTCCAACACCCCTGCATGCAGCCCCCCACCAGGAGGATGTGGCGTGGGAAGGCAATGGGGAGAGCATCAGAAGCCCTGTCAAATGGATATTGAAAATGGCTCTCAAATCAGTCCTCTTCTTTACACTCCCACTAGCTCTCTGTTGGTTAAGCTCCCACCACCTCTTGCCTGATTTGCAGAAATTGCTTCCAAATTGGTCATTCTCAGTATAGTCTCTCCTCTCTCTAATTTATCTTCTTTTCCCCTGGTGGTATCATTGTTCTAGAGGACAGTTGTAATCATATCACTTTCCTGGTCAAAAACTTTTCAGGGTTTCCTGCCTGCCTGTGGCCCCTCCAGATTTACCTCCTGCACTCCTCCCCACCATTCCTACTGCGACTATCCTCCTATGCCCCTCAAATTTGGGTAAGGTGACCACTTGCCATTCTCCAGACAGATTGCTTAAAATGGCCGCTTTTCTTGATGGTTTTACTGTGTAATATTTTACTGTCTAGTGTTTCTAAGCTCAAGAAGATTGTGCTATGCTTTATGTGTTAGATAAGCTTTGCTCATGTTGATAGTTGTAGTTAGATGTTATAGTGCTGATGGCCATGAGTGCAATGTTAGTGAGCCAACAATATATATATATATTTTTTTTAAAGAGAATTCTTATATATTTTTATTTTTTTATTTTTGACAGAGAGAGAGAGAGAGATACAGAGACAGAGACAGAGAGAGAACTGAACTGGGGGAGCTCCCAGTTCAGCATATGGGTCCGCACGGGCCGGGGCCGGGACTCGATCCCCGGTCCCGGGCGCTGCAAAGTGAGCGCTTAACCCACTGAGCCATCCCGGCTTCCCCCCAACAATATATATTAAACAGGTGTCTTTAAACAGAAGCATACAGAGAACTAAATTTAGGTTATATGTTGATCTGTTGATGAAAATGTGACCAGAGGCTCTAAGGAACCTAACCCTGTATTTTCCTTAGGAGCAGTGGTTCAGTACTCACTAATTCAGCATTCGAGACAACTTTATACAATGTAGCTACTGCAAATAACGAGAATCAACTATATTTATTTGTTTGTTATATAACCCATAGCAAGAATGAAAATTAAATGAGGGCAGAAACTGTGTCTTTGGGGAAGCCAGGATGGCTCAGCAGGTTAAGTGCTCACTTTGCAGCCCCGGGGACCAAGGATCGAATCCTGGCCCCATCTCGTGCAGACCCAAATGCTGAATTGGGGTGTGCTTCCTATGCATGAGGCCCCCAGTTTTGTTCTAGCCCTCTGGTTCAGCCCCTGGCTCATGGGGGCATGTCTCCCACATGGGAGGCCCCAGCCCAGTTCCCATCCTGCATATCCCTCGCCCACCTGTGTGGAATGAAACCATGTCAAAAACTGATGACATGCAACTATGGAGACTGTTCTGGGCCCTCCCCCTTCTCTCTGTCTGTCTCTGTCTTTGTCTCTCTCTGTCAAAAACAAATAAAATAAAATCTTAAAAAAAAAAAAAAGGCACTGAGAAACTGTGCCTTTGTTGGAACAATGCCTGGCACATAGTATTTTCAATAAACACTTGTTAGATGAATGAATGAGTTAGGTAGGAGACACTTGTCTGGACCTTAGATGATAAAATTACATCTTTATATTTATTACTCTTGAACTAAAATTAAACATTTTATTCAATCATCAATATAGG
>PVKE010024863.1:0-23484 GCA_004027555.1 Craseonycteris thonglongyai
ACCTGGAGAGGAGGGAGGAGGGGGGAGGGGGGAGGGAGCATTGTGTGGGGAGGGGGGAGTGGGCACCAGAAATATTGGGTTGGAGGGGAACCTGATTCTGGGAGCTGGGCACATAATGCGTTGCATGGGTGATGTGATGTGGAGTTGTCCATTGGGAAACTGTCTGATTGTTACCAACCAATGTCACCCCATTAAATTTAACAATAAAATATAATAATATTAAAACAAAATAATAAAAAAATAAATAAATAAATGTGAAACGGTGAAATGATGACCATTTTCTTGCAATTTGAACAATCCTTGAAAATCATTTCTCCCTTCTCAGAATTGGAAAGCATTCTGTATGAAATCCATTCTTTTGCTGAACATTCCCCTGCTTTATACGATCCCTTTCTTAAAATGCAAACATTGCCAAAAGTGTAACATATAAGTCATGAACAACTTTGTGTAAATAGTTTTAATATAACCCTCAGTTCCCATGAGCCAGAGAAGGTATGGGGAAACATGAATGTATAGTGAGCATTAGCAAAACACAGAACAACAATAACAAAAAATTTATCTAGGACTTGTCTCAGAGCCAGTGAACAAATTAGCAGACTAGCCAACACACGAGGAGGTCATGATCAAGGTGACCAGACATCCCGCTTTTGTCGGGACAGTCCTGATTTTTAACAATTTGTCCCGCATCCCGCAGCATTTTTAAAAAGTCCCGATTTTTGGAAAGAATGCATGAAAGCTAGGGAATGGCAGGAGAATGGGGAGAGAATATACGGTTTTTGGTAGCCATGTGGCTATTTCGCCAGGATATGAGTTTTATATTACTTTTGTTAATTTTATAATGTTAAACTTTAATAATAACAAATAATTGTTGAGAACTCATTATTGAGAACTGCTTATTAAAGTTCGCATTGTTGATCAGTTGTTAGAATACGACCACCATTATTTGGACTTAATGAACAATGGCATTTTTTGGCGTTGGCAATGACAAAAACATTTTGTAACTGTCTCTCAGACGATACACATCGTACTGCGTGCTAGTGCTAGTGAAATAAGTGATGTCAACAAATCAGCTATTCAGATAATTTAGGTAAGTAATTTATGTATTTATTTCATAAATACATAAATTTTCTTGAATTTAGCAGACAGTATTCATATTATTTATATTTTATAGTGGCGGCAAAAAGTCTAGCACCGGCCTTGAAAGTGACACTTACGACTTAAGTTATGGCAAATTCAGAGGAAATATAATACAAGTTAGTATCGTTATTACTTAGAAAGAAATATAGGATTACAATTAAAATAATTTTTAAAATATAGTTACTTTATAACAATCAAATTAATTTAATTTATAAACTAACAATAAAATATGTTCATGTAATTATGTACCTACTTACTGTTTTTAAGCAATATGTATATAATAATTTATAATATAATTTTAAATTATTTTTTTAGATTTTTAACGTATTGAGTAAGAAAAGGGAATGCAAATTCAACGACGATCTAAGAAGTGAATTTCCTTTTATTAAAAAAACCAAAAGCGATTACATGGTAAAATGTGAAAAATGTAATGGTGAATTTTCTATTTCGCACGGCGGAAAGAATGATATTTCAAAGCACTTGGAGACACAGAAACATAAAAGATATTTAAATACTGCTGCATCATCCTCCAAAATACAGGAATTTTTTCAGAAAACAACTTATGGAGACTAAGAAAAGAAATTAGCATTAGCAGAAGGACTTATGTATTTTCATGCTATTAATCACAATCATTCCTTCAGATCTATGGACTGTACATCACAAGTTGTCAAAAAGTTATTCAACAAAAAATTTGCCTGTGCTAGAACAAAATCCGAGGCAATTATGTGTAATGTGCTTTCCCCAAATGCATTTTCAGAATTAAACAAAAATCTAGAAAAAATTAATTTTATATCCGTATATTCTGATGCATCTAATCATAAGGATATAAAGTTATTTCCAACCATTATTAGATTTTTTGATTCGGAAACTGGAATAAAAATTTGAATTTTAGATTTTCTTTGCCCGGCGAAACTTCTGAAATAATTTTCAGTTCCATTATTAATATATTGGAAAAAAACAATTTAAAACATAAAATGATTGTTAAACAAAAACCTTAATCAAAACATTATTGGTGTTGGTTGTGCAGCACACATAATACATAACACCATTCAAACAGCTGCTGACTTGTTGCCAGTAGATGTGAAAAATATTGTTATTAAAATATATTCTTATTTCTGTATATACACTGTGCACATTGAAATGCTTAAAGAATTTTGTGACACTGTGGAAGTCGAATATCAGAAAATACTTAGATACAGTAAAACGCGCTGGTTAGCTCTTTTGCCAGCTGTCGAAAGAATTTTGAAAATATACGATCCTTTGAAATCCTACGTGCTTTCTATCACAGGATAAATGTCCTAGAATTTTAGAAGAGTTTTTTGAAAAAGAATCTTCAAAAATTTGGCTAGAGTTTGTACACAATCAAGCAGCTCTTTTTCAAAATGCTATAAAACTTATTGAAGGTGACAAAATTTCGGTAATCAAAGTAGCAAATGCAATTAGTAATTTAAAATTTCAGTGTCAAGATCGGTTAGAAAATAAGCTTCTTCCGTTAACTATCCGTAATAGTATAAGCCAGCTAGAAGAACAAGGTGCAATAAATCATGCAGATATCATGAATCACGTTAAAAAGTTCTATAGTACCGTAACTGCATAGATTATTTAGAAGAATGGACAGTACATTACAATGATATTGAACATTTTCATTGAATTACTTTAAAACAAGAACTTAATTAAAATGTTGTGCAAAAATCATTCGATCATATTACTCAAAATTTCCCATATAGTAATATTTCCGAAAATGATCTTTTTAATGAGGTATCATTATTAAAAATATATACTGATAAGGAAAAGGTTAAATCTTGGGCATCAGAAGAAATCTCAATAAAGAACAAATGGTTAGAAATATTTCATCATTTTGAAACAAACCATGTTCCATACAATAATGCACTAAAAATTGTGGAATACGTGCTGTCCTTACCAGGAACTAATGCTGCAACTGAACGCATTTTTTCTACGGTAAATAAAGTGTGGACATCAGAAAAATCACAATTAAGTGTTGAGACTTTGAAAGCCATTTTATGTGTGAAATATAATTTAACAAATTCTTGTGAAAAATTTCATGACCTTTTAAACAACGACAGCAATCTACTTAAAAAAATTAACTCAAATGAGAAATATGCCAAAAAAAAATAATACTATACATAATTTTTTTATGTATTATATTTGTAAATTGTACTTATGTTGAAATTTAAAACAATATATTACAATACTATTTTTGCATTCTATGAAAATTTTTGTTGCTCCATATAGACCAAATTTTTAATCAAGAACCCCCTCCCCTCCGGTCAATGGTGTCCCGCTTTACCAATGTTAAAAAAATGGTCACCTTAGTCGTGATACATCTTCTGCTTTACAGGGAGCTAGATGTTTCTGTTTTCTAACATACCATAAGCTTTCCTAATGCAATTTTGATATCTAACTTACTTCTTATTGTTATTTGTGGCCTCTGGGCATTCTCAACATCTTCAGACTCTGTGTTCAATGATACTTTGCTTATAATAAAACATCCAGGATGCTTTCTAAACGTTATTAGTGAAATGAAAGAGAGACATTAACTTCTATTTCTGTGAAAATAGAGTAGGTATGCATTTATCTCTTCCTACCACTAAGTACAACTGAAAACCATGGATATTTATTGTTAATGAAAACATAAGAAGACTCTGAAAGGTGGAACAAAGAAGGTAGACTGGCCATGGCAGTCAGGACCCACAGCTGTGAGCTCTCTGGATTTTCTTTTTGCTTCATATATCCTTGAATGGAAAATGACATGGTCAACAACCCAAAAATGTCAATAGATTCAGATTTTTTTTAAATCCACCCCACCCCACCCCAATTTGTTCTCTCTAGCCAAAGATTATAAAAGGTAGCAAAGAAAGAAAGACAGCATATAAAGAAAACAAACCTTTACATGCTGGCTCTATTTCAGCCAAACATCAGAGAAAAAAACCATAGCACCACCTACCATACCAATAAAGGCCAAGTGGGAGCCTAGACTTCCACACTCATGAGATTGTAACAAGACACTGCAACACACCACCATGACAGTGGCAGAAAAAAACTAAATAAGGAGTTGGGGTTTTCATCCCCACCACTAGTAAGGAGCTACTAAGCCCACAATGTCTTTGGAGACCGTTTGTGGAATGTGGACTACCGTCCTCAGAGAGTAGTAATTAAGTGCCCCTCCCTCCATCGAACATAGAGGAAATACTTAAGATATATTATAAATGGGGGAGGACAAAGGGGAGGTAAGAATTCAATACTTCATATAAACTGGTGAAATGACAAGATCAGTAGACTGATAAATTATGCACATATAATGGAATACCTATAGGTATATAAAAAGTTTTTAAAAAGTTGAGGATATATAGTAAAAAAATCATAGATAAATAAAAACAAAATTCTAAAAATGTTAAAGTAATGTACAGGAAATCAGGCGAAAAAAGAACAGAAATTAGAAATTAAGCAAACAAACAGAAAAAAGCTAAAATGAAAGACTTGGGTCCTAACATATTAATAAGTATATTAAAAATAAATGTACCTATTAAAAGACAGAGAAAACTGAATTCATCGTTTTAAAACTCCTCAAAAAGGAAATCTTCATACCTAGCTGTTTTCATTGGAGAATTCTACTGAATGTATATGTAAGAATTAAAACCAATTCTCCACAATTTCTGCACAAAATAGAAAGGAAGGAAAGACTTCCTAATTCATATTATGAAACTAGTGTTACCTCAATACCAAAACCGTAAAAAAAAGTACAAAAAGAAAAATGAAAAGAAAGAAAACTACAGGCTAATATTGCTCAAGAATATAGATGCAAAAATACTTCACAAAAAATAGCAAATAAAATTTAATAATATATAAAAATAACTATACACTATAGTGAGGTTTATTTCATAATGTAATTCTGATTCAGTATTCAAAAATCAATCAGTGTACTTTACCACATTAGTAAGCCAAAGAAGAAAAATCACATGATCATGTCAAGTGATAGAGAAAAATCATTTAACAAAATTCAACACCCATGTATGATTTGAAACACTTATAAAAACAGATCTAAAGGAGAGCTTCCTCAGCTTGATTTAAAAAAAAAAAAAAAGCTACAAAATAAACCCCCCAAAAAACTATAGCTAATATTATACTTAACATCAAAAGAATGGACGCTTTTCCCCTAATTACCAGGAACAAAACAAGAATATTCAGTCTCATTCTTATTCAACATAATACTGGAAGTTCTAGTCAATCCAATAAGGCAAGAAGAGGAAATAACAGGCATACTGTCAGGAATGAAGAAACAAAACTGCCCCTATTTACTGATGACATGATGTGCTTTAGAAAATCTTAAGTAATGTGTACATAAAAACTCCAAGAACTACTGAGAGTCCAGCAAGGTCAGAAGATACAAGGCAAATATACAAAAGTCAATGTATTTCTATATACTGGCAGAAAAGACATGGACCCCTAAATTAAAAACACAATAAATTTACATTTGTTTAAAAATGAAATACTCAGGCATAAATCTAGGAATACATGCATAGGATTCATATACTGAAAATTAAACAATGCTGATGAAAGAAATCAAATATTTAAATAAACAGGGAGGTATACCACGTTCATGTATTGGAGAACTACCGTAAACATAATTAAGATGTCAGTTTGCTCCAAAATTGATATATAAGCTTAACATTATTCCTAAAAAAATCCTAGCAACATTTTTTGTAGATATAGGCAGAAGTATTCTAAAATTTATATGGAAAGACAAAAGAACATGAATATGTAAAACAATTTTGGAAGAGTAAAGTAGGAGAAACTAGTGTACCTGATTTTAAGACTTATTACATACCTACAGTAATGATGAGTTCTATGGGATTTGTGTAGGGATAGATGCACAGATCATTGGAATGAAACCCAGAAATACATTCACACAAATACAGCAAACTGAATTTTTACAAAGCTGCAAAAACAATTTGATGGAAGAAATTAGTTTTTCCAAAAAAAATGGTATTGAAGCAACTGGGCATTTATGAGCAGAAATATAGAAAAGAGAGGGAAGAGGAGAAGAAGGAAGAGGAACATAGTTTTAAGTCTCACCCTTTACATGAAAATTAAATAAAATAAGGTCAGAGACTTAAATATAAAATATGAAACTATAATATTTTTAGAAAAAAATGGAAAAACTTTCAGGATCTATGGCCAAGAGTTCTTAAACTAGACACCAAATGTATGATCTATAAAAAGAAATTGTTGCATTGTACTTTATCAAAATTAAAAGATTTTGCTTCATATAAGACTCTGTTAAGAGGATGAAAAGACAAACTACAGACTGGGAGGAAATATTTGCAAGCCACGTATTTATCAAAGGACTAGTATCTAAAAACTCCCAAAACACAGCAACAACCAAAAAAAAAGACTATTAAAATACTGGGCAAAAGACATAAAGACATGAGGTATTTTATCAAGGAAAATATACAGATGGCAAATAAGTACATAAAAAAATCTTCAACATCATCATCTATTAGGGAAGTACAAATTAAAACCATAGTAAAATATCAACACAAATGTATCAGAATGGCTAAAATAAAAAATTGTGACAATGTCAAATGCTGACAAGGATGCAGTGAAACTGAATCTCTCTCATACATTGCTGCTGGGAATGTAAAATACTACAGCCACTCTGCAAAAACAGTTTGGTGGGGAAGCTGGATGGCTCAGATGGTTAAGCGCTGGCTTTGAAGCCCTGAGGACTGAGGATCGAATCCCGGCTCCTGCCCAGGTGGACCCATATGCTGAACTGGGGAGTGCCCCGTTCAGTTCTTGCCAGGACCTATGTGGGAGGCTCCCGGCCCAGTTCCTGCCCTGCGCAGCCCGGCACCAACCTGTGGAGTGAAACTTTATGGAAAACTAATGCTGTCAACTATGGAGATTGCTCTGGGCCCTCCCCCTTCTCTCTGTCTCTCTCTATCTGTCTGTCTCTCTATCAAAAACCAATAAAAATAAATCTTAAAAAACAAAAATTAAAAAAACAAAAATAGTTTGGAGGTTTATTTTAAAAATTGAACATGCAACTACTATGCAGCCCAGCAGTCGTAATCTTGGGTTTGTTTTTTACCCAGAGTGGGCAGGGAGAAAGAAACATGTTTACTTGTACAAGTTTTTATAGCAGCTTTGTTTGTAGTAGCCCTAAACAACCCAGATGTCTTTTAACAGGTGAATGATTAATCAAACTGTGGTACAGCCATATCCTGCAATACTACTCCGTAATAAAACGAACGATTGCTATACAGAACAATAGGTTGATGAACCTTCAGAGGATAACAAATTATTATAAAATTATGAGTGAAAAAAAATGTCAGAAAATGTTATATACTACATGATTCTACTTATTTAAACATTCTTTAAATAACAAAATTGTAGAAATGGAGAACAGATTAGTTGTTCCCAGGGTTAAAGGAAGGATGGGGGCAGGTGAGAAGTGGATGTGGTTACAAAGGGCAATGTGACATGAGAGATCCTTGTGATGAAAAGAATATTCTATATCTTTTTTTTTTTTTTTTTTTGGTGCACCGTTCCCGGAAGTACTGCAATACCGGGTCGATGCGTGGAGTGGACGGAGCAAGCCCCTATTCCATCTCCCTGCTCCAAAAATCCATTTAATATATTGTCCTCGGATAGAGGACGTATCAGATATTAAACTGATAAGAACAGATACTACACTTGATCTTAGCCAAAAGGCCGAGAAGCGATTTGTTTTTTGTTTTTTTTTCTGATTTTTTTTTTTCCCCCTTTAATTTTCTAGATCTATATCTTGACTGTATCAATGTCAACATCTTGGTTGTGATATTGTAATCTAGTTCTGCAAGATGTTACCAGGGAGAAACTGAGAAATGCCTACATAGCTATCTGTATATTATTTCTTACATTGCATGTGAAACTACAATTTCCTCAAAACAGAAAGCTTAATTTAAATAATAATACCCAGAAGCCTCCAAAATAAAGTAAACACAGGTTATCTGAAAATTGTTAAACATATTGGGGTCACATTGGTTGGTAAAAATTACATAGGTTCCAGATGTACAATTCTACATGACATCACCTATGCATTGCATTATGTGCTCACCACACAGAGTCAGCTCTCTTTCCATCACCATATAGTTGATGCCCCTGAGTTGTACCTACGAGTATATGCTATTGGACATCTTCTACCAGATGTTTGGAAATTGAGAAATTTGATCAAAATGTATGTTAATTTATTTTTTTTAATTTCATCCTGGAAGAATGATGGCACATAGATTTGAACTTGGATGCATTCTTGGTAGGGGAGAGTGCTATGGTGAGAGAGCAGTGTCTGCCAGCTGCCCCAGAGGCGGGGCAGTCATAGCTTATATGCCACATAATTGCCATTCCTGACTCGGACTTTCAACCTAAAGGTTTATCAATAGGATCTCTGATGGCTTGGGTGCTCCAAAGACTGGAACTTTCCAAAACAGCACCCATTTAAGATTCACTGGAGTTTAAAAACTGCCAAATCTCCTGGGCTGTCAGTCTAGCTGTGCCAAGTGAAATCCCTGGGCTACAGAGCTGGCTGTTTAGTTAATGTTCCACAATGATCATTTGCTGTCCCACAAATACATTATGCAGTTCATTGTTCAGGAAAATGTTCTGTTTGTTTGAGTTACAGGGATTAAAAGCATTACAGCTTAATCCCTTTGATGCATCCAGGCCATTTTGAAATTGAATGTTTTTCTATTAACTCTCCTAGTGGGATCCAATTCACTGCCGTGGTAGCAACAGAGCCAGGCAATCCTGATTAATTACAGAATTTCTGCCCTTCCGCCTCTGTGAGTCTTTCTAAAATATCTAATAACAAAAGCACTTAAATAAATCTATGGGGTTAATCAATGTTTCATGTAATTTGGAATAGAAAATTTCAAAGCCTTTCAATAAAAATAGTAGAGAAGAGAGATGAGACCTAGTAGATTAAAGAAACCAGTGTTTATGAATTCATATGTATTAAAGGCTCAAGCCACATCAGCTCTCTAACCAAAAAATTAATCCATGTTAGAAAATCAGCACACACTCAGTTTATTACAATTCTTAAAATGGAGAACACGAGTTTATCAATTAAATTACACATAAATAAAATTCAGAGGCTGTAATGCTGTTGTTGGATTTGTAGCCTCCAGTTTAGAGACAGAAGTACGATAAACTGTTGGAAAAGGAGGCTGTCTGCTTATCAGATCTGCTTTCAGTCTGGATGGGTTAAATTGAACATTCTTCATATGGGACCCATGAGCTGAATGAGGCCTTCAAAATTGTTTTTCTTTGTCAGTCAGTGGTTCCCATGGAGAAAGAGATATTGGAAGGACACGTCTAATATAGGAAGAAAAAGGAATATTGTACTTCACTTTTTAGGCTACCAAAAGCAGAGGGAATCAGTGCTGGGGGAAATTTAAATAAACATCTCAAGTGTAGGCTAGTTGAAAACGAAATCTGCCCACTGAGTCATGAAGTTGATGACCTCAAAAGAATTAGCATCACAGGAAGATCACAGGATAGAATGTTGTTTCTATGCATAAAAACAGAATTTGTACAAACTTACTATTCACAGTCTACTTCAACTAACGTATTATTTCTCACTGGCAACCTTGGTCCTATTTGGAAAATATTTATGTCATACATCAACACTGACCAGCTCTATTTTTTACTGTATTATCATAATTATTTTGTACTGTATTATCTTATTTTCTTAAACTCACAACGGGATTCATTTCCTGGGGCCTATGTTATAGACCTACTGTAAAGAACAACAATACTCAGTAATATTTCAAGGAAAAAGCACTATGCTAAATCATTGAATTATTACATGGGGCCAACAAACACAAAATACTTAGAAATGAATTTAGCCATTTTCATTTGTGCAGTAAGATATACCTTTGTAATAAGAAAGCTGAAATTTCTTTAAGAGGGCTCACTCATCACCCTTGCAAGAAAATCATTATCTCTGCTTTTTCTTATTTTCCCAGAGTTGTACTCTTTTCTCAAGGTTATCTGTGTGTTCAAACGTTATACAATTAATTTATTTCACTTAGCAAAATTGATTCATTCAGGATATCATAGACTATTCACAGGTTTTCCTTTTACTTTCTAATAAATATCTTCTTTTCTGTCTGTATTTGCTGTTTACATTTTGTAATTTGAATTTAATCATTGTTAACAGTATTACTGGGCTCCTGTGTTTGCATAATGCCTTATGCTAGATGCTGAAAGACATATATAGTTATGAGTCCTGGTTTCCACACTCCAGGTAGTGGAGAAAATGTGAGAGAAAAAGCCATAACCCAAACCCAGAGGGAGCACCTTGCCACTCAGAGAGTGGTTCTTAGACAGAATTCTCATCTGGGCGTTTATCAGAAATGCCGAGTCTGCAGCCCCTCACCAGTCCTGTTGAATCAGAAGCTGCATTTTAACTAGATTCCCAGATGGTGAGACTTTCCAGTACAGTATGATGATTGAATAATGGGGTTGGTGTTGAAATATGAATTGAGTATGCTATAAAAACCAACCTTGGGGAATGCCGGGATAGCTCAGCGGTTGAGCACTGGCCTCACAATTGTGAAGATCCGGAGTTCAATTCCTGGCCCTGGCCTGTGCAAACCCACGTGCTGAACTGAGGCACAACCGGTTACTGCTGGGATGGCATGGCAGCAGATGTTCTCACCTCCCATGGGAGAGGCCCCAAGTTTGATTTCTGCCCACACAACCCCACATTCACCTGTGTGGAATGAAATCATGTCAAAACTAATGAGATACAACTATGGAGACTGTTTTGGGCCCTCCCCAGTTATTTATCTCTCTCTCTCTCTCACCTTCTCTTCAAACAATAGTTAAAATAAACAAATAAATAAACAAAATTATTTTTTTAAAAAACAGCCTGAAAGTTCTACACATTACTTTTGGCAAAACAATTATAGAACTGCTTCACAAATATTTTCTAATGTTGTATCTAGATTTTAAATTTTATTTGGGTGTGAGGATAGTTGAGCAAGTAGATGGTGGGAATCCATTTAAAATAAATAAAGGCTTTAAGAAATTTCTTGAATTAAAAGATGTCCAAATCCTGCTTGTAATTTTGTGCATCAGATTTTTAAATATAATTCAGAATTCTCCTGACATCACTAGCTTATAAGTAAAAAAAGGTCAGATTTGCTTTAATATTCAAATTTCATAGCTACTTGTGATCAAGGGAATAACATGTGCAGATATTCATCAACTAAACACCTTACTCTTTTTTAAATTTTAATTGTAAAATAAACATTAAATTTATCATTTTACCCATTTTTAACTATACAGTTCAGTGGCATTAAGCACACTCACATTATTGTGAAGCCATCACCACAATCCATTTCCAGAGCTTTTACATCACTCTAAACAGAACTTGTGTACCCATTAAACAATCATTTTTACTTGCCCCTTCCCCTGGTCCCACACTGGCAACCACCATTTTACTTTCTGTCTCTGTGAATTTGACAACTCCAAGTATCTTACAGAAATGGATTCACACAGTCATTGGTCATTTGTGACTGCTCATTTCATTTAGCATAATGTCTTCAAGGTTTATCCCTGTTATAACATGTGTTAGTGTTTCATTCTTTTTTATGACAGAATATTATTCTACTATCTGTGTATGACACATTCTGTTTATTCACTCACTGTTGATGGAAATTCAGGCTGTTTCTACCTTTTGGCTACTGTAAATATTGACTTAATGGCAGCTTATTATTTTATGTTGCTGGGTGTAAATCTATTGAAAGTTACCTTGCCATGCTGGCAAGTTGAGCAATCTAGGCACCTCTCACGGAAGCTGTCACCACATGCCAAACGGAGCCATTGGGGGAAATGTTCCCCATAACACTATTTTTGCTTAAATGCAGCATCATTGCTGAAATCAAGAGTTTCTGCTGCAAGTCCCAATCACCACTGCTGCTAACTTTTACCAAAACACAGAATTCTTAGTAGGAAAGACATACCTCCTCCAGTGTTAAGCTTATACTCAGAATTGGCTGGCTGTCACATATACAATGCTGAGTATCATCTGTTTCCTGTCATTCAGAGGCAGCCACTCCTCCCAGAGCTCACAATGGCACTCCATGGTTGGGTTAGAAGTGAACCTAGCACCAGTCAGAACATTTCAGAATCAGTTCTTCCCACCAACAACCCACATCCTGGGGTGCAATCTAAAGAACCAATCTGGATCCCCTTTACTCCAGTTTCCCTGGGTTATGTCTTAATGACTTTAATTTCAAAGGAGCTCATTAGTCTTTTTTTGCCACCTCACCTCCATGAAAGCCACTGTCAATCCCTTGAACGTGTTTTAAAACCTTGAATCACAAAATGAAAGAACTGAGGTCTGAAGTGTTTGCATCCCATGAGCCTCTTTGTAGCAAGGACTTTTTCAGAATGTATACTTCATGGCCTCGAAGATCTATAGGGCACTGATTTTCATGAAGGGGAATGAGGACTCCAACTGTTTATAGAACCGGGTTAAGGCCCTGGCTTAATCCACAAGTCTCATTACATTCTCTTCCATAGAGGGGTGAGTATTTGCTTTACATCTCTATGTAACTAAAAGATGCCATTCAAGTGATTCTTCCCAAATCAAGGAAGTGCATCCAAAGGAGATTTGATAGTGCCTTTTCAAAACGTGGGTAAGGAGAGCTTATTTTAAGTGAGTTTCTAGCCTTTAGTATAATTTAAATCTGATTTCTTCTGGAGACTCTGTTATACACATAGATACTTACCTTTGGAAGTCTGGTCTGACAGGTCCACAAGAACTCAACTAAATCAAGGAGAAAGTTGCCGGAAGAATAACTCCTGGGAGGAAAGAGTATCAGGCAAATGATCTCGACCCAATAACTAAAGCATAGGCGTAAAACTCTCATGGCAGTTCTGAGTGCTGCATGGTGTCTGTCTCTCTGGTCTGACCCCACAGACAAACAGCTAAGTAGTAGGGAGCAGGAATATTCTAAGAAAAACTGGAAGGGTTCTCCTCACTAAGAACTCTGTAAGCCACTGAAGCTTAACAAATGTTCTGGTAGAATATATTATGCCAACATGTGACACAAAAATGGTGGTTTGGGGCAGGGAGGAGGGATCATTCTAGCTCTACAAGGAGTATGGTAAAGTTTTGGTGGCTGCATGGCTGAGCTCCTCGAGGGAGCAGCACACAGGCTGTGGTGCCTGAAGGAAGTGTGCAGGTGGAGGTGGAGTGCCTGGAATAGGAGAGCCACACTGGTGTGACTAGGAGCAGTTTCAATACCTGCACTGGCAGTAGTGCCCCAAAACATGCTGGTGCCAGCTGGTGTAATCATCATGTCTAGAAAAGGCAGCTCGTGAGGATGGCATGGAGAGGCCATTTGATACACCTTTGTGAGCCATGGACATTATCTAGGGAACGGGAGCAGGAAAGTAAAAAATGGCACAGGTGATGATTTGTATTATGGGGTCTGTGCCTAAGCATATGTGAGACACTCTTGGAGACCTTTAGGAGTACCTGGAGGGACAGCCTCATGAGGGAGTCAATAGACTGACTCATACCATCAAAAGGCTTCCGTGACTTTTACCACATATTTTCTCTGAATTCGGAGGCACGAGACCTCTTAAAATAGGCACATACTTGTGTATGCAAATTTGAGAATGTTACTTTAGGATAATTAGTGATCAGATTTGTATGTCTTACCTCATTTCCTAAAGAGCATTTTTTTTTATTGTGCTATTGGTTTCTAATAGTGCCTTTTGTGTTTTTTAAATCAATTATTATTTTATTAAAGCATAGTTGACATACAATAATATATTATTGTTTTACATGTACAACCTAATGATTCAACATTTACCACAGTAAGTCTAGTAACCATATGTCACCTTACAAAGTTATGATATTATTGACTATATTCTCTATGCTGTACATTGCATCCCTCTGACCTATTTATTTGGAAACTGGAAATTTGTACCTCTTATTCCCCTTCATCTTTTCCACCCATCCCCTTACCTCCCTCCCTCTGGCAATCATCAGTTTATTTTCTGTAAGAGTCTGTTTCTGTTTTGTTTCATTTATTCCTTGGTTTGGTTTTATATATAAGTGAAATCATATGGTACTTGTCTTTCTCTGAGTCTTTGTGGTTATAAGTCTGAGGGTATTTAACCTTTCACTGATTTTAAACCTTTACCAGCCCCTTTGCAATGCAGAGCAGGGGTCAAAACTTCAAGGTCAGTGAGGTTATCAAACAAGGAAATATGTGTGAGTCTGTGACATGATGCTTATAAGTCAATAGGGAGTGGCTGGAGAAGCACAGTTTCTGTTTAAGGCATGCTACTTCACTGAAAACAAAACCAAAACCAAAAACATTGTTCGGCCAAGCGAAACCTATCTATGTGCCATATTAAGCTGAGAGGCCACCAGGATCATCACTCTATCCTCATTTTTCTAATCGTCACCTCCTAAACAAGTGACTTTGCTCCAGCATAGCTGGGATCAACCATCTATGTATTTCACGGTTAACAAGGACGAAAACCAACAGAAACATATGACGGTACCACTCTATATCCTGAAAGCTAGTAAAAAGTAGGGACCCTACTGCTTTATCTTTTTATTCTGTGTACCTAAGGCAGTTTGCAGTTAATAGGCATCATGATGTCATGGGGAAACCTCATCAGATAAACGAGTGATAATGCCTAACAATCACTGAGCTCTGCTAGGCACTGTCTTAAGAGTCATCTGTATTGCTGTTTCATTTGCTCTTACCAACTAACCTATTACGTAAGTACTGTTATCCCAATTTTACAAATGAGAGAACTGAAGCTAGAGTCATATAAGTGGTGAAGCGGAGATTCCATGACTCCAAAGTCCATGATTTTAACCAGAATGTAAATACTTATGATAAAGCAAGAGTGAGTCAGTGGTTCAAGGACAGTGCAGTTGGGTGGAGGAAAGATATTGAATGTAGCTAATATTTAACAGGGAATTATTATCTGCAAAGACAGACCTTGGGAGCATTATAGAGAGGGTAGCAGCCTTGTGTTGAGGGAGTTAGGATAGGGGCTTGGTGGTGAGAGAGGAAGGTCATGGGGTAGAGGAGGAGTGTTGTCTGACCAGGGATAAGTGGAGATAGCTTTGAGGCCGAGCTGCTGTTCTGGCATAATTTCTACCTTTTGCGCCCTCCTCCTTTACCCTTCATCTGTCTACTTACTTAAGTTCCACCTAAGACCGAAACTAAAACTTAGGGAAAAAATACGCTATCTCATATATTTGAAGCACAGCTGATTTTCTCTCCATCTTCCCCCCTATTCCTCTGGGTCTGGCCTCTTTATCAAGTTAGGGAAGCAGAAAAATGTAAACTTTAGTAATGTGTAGAAAGGGACAGGGACTTCCCCCTTCATGGCACACCAAAGATATGCTCTAAGGAGTGGGTTTGTTTGTGTTGTGGATGTTTTCCTCTGAGGGAAGGGCTGGAAGAGATCAGAGAGGATAAATCCCAACCCCCACAGGAGCTCAGAGGGCACAGTGCTACTCTGCCCCATGACTGGACTCTGTGTGTTGGTGTGATTTCTAGTACTAACAATTCTGACAATGAACAGCGTCTTCTCATACTTCTTAATGTCACACCATGATGATTAATTTTACATTTCAACTTGGCTAGATCAAACATTATTCTAGATGTTTCAGTGATGGTATTTTTTAGATGAGATGTACATTTAAATGGGTAGACTTTGAATGAAGCAGATTATCCTCCCTAATGAGGGCGTGCTTTTTCCAATCAGTTGAACTCCTTAATAGAAAAAGACTGACCTTCCTGGAAGGAGATGGAATTCTGCCAGCAGACTACCTTTCAACTGAAACTACGACTCTTCCCTGGGTCTCCAGGATGCCAACCTACCATTCTAAGCCTCTAGAAATTGCATGAACCTATGTCTTGAAATAAATCTCTAGATAGATGACAGATAATACATACATACATACACACACACACTCACATCTGTTGGTTCTGTTTCTCTGGAGAGCCTTGACTAATATATACCCTATTTTATCAATTCTAAGATGTACATTTTTCACAGTTTAATGTCTCTGCAATCATATCTTAAATTTGCATTATTTTAAATATAATTGTCCCTAGTATTTGAGAAAATATTTAAATTCCCCTAAGTTTATCTTAATTTGAAACAGGAAGATCCAATGGTTTGTTTTATTGAGCCAACTGACTGTAGTCTAACCACCATTCGTGATTTGTGTAGTCATGTAATGACCTCTTTCCAAGAATCTGGGAACTGCAATTTGAAATAATTATTTTCTATAACTTTCTCATTTAACTACTATCTGTAAGCTCTAATATATATATACCGGTATTAGAATATATATATATTCTTAGAGGATACAAAATATAAATCTTATTAGGGAGATAAAGTTCAAAAGGAATGTTGTGAAATGGGAGAATGGAAAAAGGGAATGGACTATATTTGACCTCAGGTAAGCCTCATTACACTAGTTAAGCCCCACTTTCCTCTCAGTACAGGTTTGTAGCGTTTACCCAATAACTGTACCTTCTTTCTTCTGTTGCAAGTGGCAGTTTGCTTTTCTACCTGGTACATTTTCAAAAGAAATGGCTAAATGGCCAGTGTGACCTTTTTCTTTCTTTCTTTCTTTCTTTTTATTTATTTTTTTTAGGTATCTGTTTCTTACACAAAACTAAGAGTTCCTTGAAGGTAGCACTAGGTCTTAGGTATGTGTATATCACAACTACTTAGCATGTGCACAAGGTGTATATGGACAGTTGTCAATATATGTATCTCATTCGATGTGTAGACTATAATGTGAAATGTTGGTGAATGTCTAGGCATCCATGGAGGCCCTCAGAATCTAGGTACTCAAGGTCATCAAGTAAATGAGAGTATTTGTCTCTCTTTTATATATTTATGTATTACATTCTTTCTCATATCTTTGGGGTGTGTGTGTATGTATGTGTGTGTGTGTGTGTGTGTGAGAGAGAGAGAGAGAGAGAGAGAGAGAGAGAGAGAGAGAGAGAGAGGATAAGCTGAGCAAATGAGAGAGAGATTGTATCTTCCAGGTTGTGAATACCTTAGAGGTGTCTTAGTCACAACAGCATAAGTTTGGTGCCATCAAAATGCTGATTTGAATATTGTTTTTATCCTATGTAGCCTATGTGACTTTGGAATATTAACTTTTTCGATCTCCAAATCGTGTACTTGGAAAGTAAACATTTTAATACCTGTGTTGAAGAATTTTGGGAGGCTTAAAGGTAACTTTTGAAAGCAACAGGTACATGGTACTCTCCTAGGGATGGCAACTGTCATTGTTCTGTCACCAACTCTCCTGCCATTCCTGCTCTAGCAGTAGGTACAATGCCTTGCACTTGGAAGATGTTCAATTGTGTTTGTTAAATTAATCACAAAGAAATGTCTTGACCAAAACAACAACAATAACAACAACAACAAAACACACACACACAAACACACTGTTTCTGGCTTTCTATACAACATGCAATGAATATTATATCTTGGCTTTTATGAATATAATGTAAAGAATCACTCATGGTATGTTCCTTTTTCACCTTAAATTTTCAATATTTTCTACTAAAAAGCCATCAACTTGATTATATTACTCATGTTCTAACCTCCCTCATATATCAATTATTGTCTATACTTAAATTATAACAAACAAACAAACAAAACTACAGATACTTTAGTTAAACCCACACAATTTACCTCAAGTTTATACTATTAGTAGTTTGAATTTTCACATAGGGAGCCAAAATTCTCATTTCTAGTTTTGAAGAGATAACTATAACATAGACATGTTAGTGTCAAAATTATTTTTTCTCTTATTTTTGTCTTTTTTTTTTTTTCTTCTATCATCTGTTATTTAGGGAGATCGATAAATTAATCGATCTAACAGGAGAACAAACTCTGGATGACATGTTACTTTAAGCCACATCTGAAATGAATTGAAAGTTTAAAAGGCCACATACCACCAGCTGGTATTGCTATTCTTGTTGGAAGATGATTAGAAGCCAGAAGGGCCTCTTGTAACACACTTCCCTGGAGACTACCAGTTCCAACATCCACACATACGTTCTTCATCTAAAACATTGGCAGCCGTTTTGTACTTACTGTTGTAACACCCCCCTCCATAATTCTTCAGATAAATGATTCACCATGTTATGTTAGCCTTAAGTCAGAGAATCTAAAGTAATTGCTGGAAGTAAGTGTCAAAACCAAGTTTCAGGTGGCAAATGGGAAAAGCTAAGTCTACAGAGACAGGAAGTAGAGAGCAGAGTGATGGAAAGAAGGTGTGAAGGAAGGAATTATGGATTGCTGGATGGATTTAGGGACAGATTAGTTTAAAATCCTGAGTCAAAATTTACCCTAACCTGTGGCTATTGAGTGGAAACTAGAGTGGAAACTAGAATTCAAAACAGAAATTTTATTTATTCAATGGAACCATTTAACAAATACTTTTGTGTCAGGACATGTTCTAGATGCTGGGATATCTCATTGAACTAAATAGAAATCTGTAGACTGTTAGATATTTTATTCCAGTGAAGAAAAACATAATAAACAACTAATGTCACCAATAAGTAAATTATAAAGTATATTGAAGGAGACAGAGAAGTGCTATAAAGGAAGAAAAAAATATTGAAGTAAAGAAGAGTGTAAATGTCAGAATGACAAAATGGAAGTTTCCATTTAAATGATGCAGTCTTAATACAGAATGACTTAATTATTATTCACCAGAAAATGGCAGAATCACAAAGTACAAAGAAACCACTTTGTAATATGACACAGAAGAGGAGTTTTATAATATATATATATATATTTTTTTTAATTACTCACAATCTTTATCAAACTAAAATAAACTATATACTATACCTGTAACACCAAAGAAGCTCGGAAAACATTTCAGAGATAGTTAGTTGCCATATTCTTTTTTAATAGAACACTGGACTATTAAGACAAAGACCACAGGTATGTGAGTTTTAGTTACTGGCAAGGTCAAAGTCTTTTAAAAACAATTTCATCTCATCATTGTTCATATGATACATACTATTATTCCTATTTTACAGTTTGGGACACTGAGGTCCAAAGAATGTTTGTGACTAAAAACAGTGTGTCAGTGGTAAGGACTATGGAAAATGCATGTCTCAGGCAGCATACAAATGACTTCATCTTATGTGGGTTTGGCTATGTAAGAAGTTAAATTATCTCAGCAATTTTGTGAACATAACTTTCTTCATGTTTATCCCTCTTCCTGTCTTGCTGTCCCAAAAGACCCAGTTACTGAAGAAAGCTCTATGAGAGCTAAGATGAATGCTAATGCCTGAGAACCACTATAATAGTACGCAGAATGTGCCATGCTATAGTTTCTCTAATGAAGGAATTCAGGAAAAGACTAAAAACTGCCAAAAAGTTTAAGTTTCAAAGTTTTGTGTCTGTTTGTTTGTTTTTTATTTTCCTCCTAGACAAGTGCCTTTTTGGCTTTTATTTCATAGGAAACTGAGAATAGCTTTACAGTAATTTCTTTATCTCCTTTCACTGCTTAAATTTTTAAATGGCTAATAATACATATTTGTGGTTCACCTAATGAACTCACTGATTATGCTTAGCAAATGACAGGAATGGCAGCAACCCCACAAAACTTAAGCAATGATGATTACTGTAAATTTGGAATTCAAGATAAAATTGGGTAATTTTTCAACTAAGGATGAGCTATTAGGTTGTCCTATCACATAATTTGAAATGTGTGGCCAAGACAATGTAGCTGAAGTATTTATTTTATATCACTTGATCATTTTGAAAGTTTTCCAATTTACTGCAGACTAAACTTAAAGCAGGATATTGTGTTAATGAACTCTTAAATATTAACAGGGCCCCACCAAACTGGTTTCCTTGAAACCTGTTTTATTTGTGTTATCCTATTATTTTCTCATGTAAGAGATGAAGATAAATGTGTAATGTTAACTCTTTTTTGATACTGGAATTATTATGTTGAAAGTGAGAATGAGAGAAAGAGCCTAAGTATGCAAAGAAGAAGCCACTGAATAGTCTAACTATTTTTACCCAAGTCTTCTTAATTTACCCACCAGGCACTTTGTTAGTGGCCATTTTCCTTCCCTTGAAAGGTGTCAGGATTTAAACCCCAGGAGTTTCAAAATAAACAGCTCCTCCCTCCTTCTGTCACCCTTGCCTTGCTGCTTTTGACTTTGACCCTAAAACCCAATCAGTGGCCTTATCAGAGCCAGTCAAGCTGCTTTGGGTTAAGGTTGATTAAAACTTGAGTGTTCCATCAATTGTGTTACTTTTACCCCTCCTCTTTCAGAAAAAGACTAGAAACATGAGCATAGAGCCCTACCTGGTAGCCTGGTCTGGTTTGAGAGAAAATAGGTTGGTGTTACAATGACCACTGTGACATCTGGTCGTCTATCTTGCAGTTGAATTACTACTAGGTACCCTACATATGGTTACTCTCAGTAACTACACAAGGCTACCAGAAGGAAACCAACTGGTGAGAATGTTAGAGCTGCAGCTGTCAGGGAAACTGGGAACAGTGTGGCATCAGCTGGGCTCCAAGTGTATTGAGAACTTTCATTTGGCTTTCCAGAACAATTCAAGGTGTTAATTCTGATTTCTAAAACTGTGTTTTGGATACTGGTTACCTTGTAAATCAGCCGTAAGGTTATAGTCAAAAGCTCCTAGCTTACATTTACCGTATTTTCCGGCGTATAAGACGACCGGGCGTATAAGACAACCCCCTAATTTTACAGTTAAAACATAGGTTTAGGCCTATATTCACTGTATAAGAAGACTACAGGCTTGGAAGTGGGGGGTAGTCTTATACAGCGAATATAGGCCTAAACCTATGTTTTAACTG
Source organism: Craseonycteris thonglongyai (assembly GCA_004027555.1). Lineage (NCBI taxonomy): Eukaryota > Metazoa > Chordata > Mammalia > Chiroptera > Craseonycteridae > Craseonycteris > Craseonycteris thonglongyai. Next base: position 21,077 of record PVKE010024863.1, read on the forward strand.
TAAAATTAGGGGGTTGTCTTATACGCCCGGTCGTCTTATACGCCGGAAAATATGTAAGATACTCAGGATCAACGCCCGTTTAGGAACAGCCAAGATGGCTAGAAATAATGGCTGCCTTAATCTGACAGATCCTACTTTGTAAATTCAAGAATTCCCCTGCTCCCAGGCTTTTCTTACTGAATACAAATATGCATGTGAAGGAAGTACCACTTTTAAAACTTTGTCATTAACAGCTTAATATTGCTATGTTAAAACATTTAAATTACAATTATAAAAGAATATAACAACAAATTCCAGTGTATATTTTAATATGATCCCTGTTTATGACCCCATTGCATATATTGTATTAGCTCATATATTTCAACCATTATCTTCCCATTGGCAAGTACACATTCACATGAGCAATGAGATTTGAATAAATTGGGTGTCATCCATAAATACATTTTTTTAACTCTGCCTTTCATTTATACTGAGTTTTCAAAAGTTTGGGAAGATTTTTTTTTTTTTTGACCCCTTTGTGAGATTCATTTAACCTGCATACACTTGTACCATTTCTACTAGATGTTAATTCCTCAACTATAATCTTATTTTTCCCAGAGATTATTTGGATGAGCCATTGAACTGTTGAGGTTGTCTGGGTACTTTTACCATAAAGATTTCCTGAAACTAGCAGCACCATCAATGCTCAAAGCTACTTTTTAAAAATATTTTACAGGGTAAGCCGGGATGGCTCAATGGGTTAGGCACTCACTTTGCAGCCCGGCGGACCGAGGATCAAATCCCGGCCCCGGCCCATGCGGACCCATATGCTGAAATGGGGAGTGCCCTCAGTTCAGTTCTCATTGGGGTGAAGACCCCGGCCCAGTTTCTGCCCTGTGCAGCCCTACTCCCACCTGTGGAATGAAACTATGTGGAAAAACAAATGATGTGCAACTATGGAGACTGTTCTGAGCCCTCCCCCTTCTCTCTGTCTCTGTATCTCTCTCTGTCAAAAACAATAAAAATAAATCTTTTAAAATATTTTACAGAGTGTTTTAGGACCCTTCTGTGACTTCCCTTTCATCTGCAGGTTGTCTTCATGATAAGTGTTTTCACACAGTAGAAAGACTATTCAACAGATTAATAATAGAAGTACAATTGGCATACTTATTTCCTTGAAGAAAGCTTTTTCTTTATGTGCATTTTTCTACTGACTAAATTACTCTGTAACTATCAGTAAACAGTAAAGTCAGTCTCAAGACCACCTGTTATTACTGTTCCTATTAAAACATGGATTATGGAGCACATATATATGAGAAGACCATATAAAAGAACAAAAAATGAGTAGAATGACAGCCAACTGAACATTTACGTATGAGTAAAAATATATAACTGAAATCATGTACAACCAAAATGCATAACTTTGCAATTTTGTCTCAAACTTTCTTGCAACCATATCAAAAGCAGAGAAGAGGTGTGCTAAAATTCTGCAAAGACCAACAGTTACTCATTCCCTTTTATAAACTCACCAGTACAGTCGCTAGCATAAAAAGCTAAAATTGTGAGCAATGCCTAACCACTTGATTGCCCAAGTAACTGCCTTTTCATTTATAGTCTTCATTGTCTTAAGCACAAAGGAAGTGGTAAACCATCAGAACTGTAATCTATTATCTGTAACCACTAAGCAGTGATGTGTTGTGACACCAAGAGAGAAAAAGGCCAGGGAGACAAAGACACAGGGGAGATTCATCTAATAGAGGCTCAACTAGACATTGCCTTCATCTTCCTTCAAATGACTCACTATGACTGTGGGTACACTGGGTCTATGTGTGTGCCTGTTGGAGAGGAAAAGGGAAAGATTTCATAGAAAAGTTTGAACTGGGTGAGCAAAGGGTAACTATACCATCGCAGGTAGTCTCCTCATCCTAGGCTACATGCCTGTGAAACACACACCACAAATTATCCCTACAGATTATTGAATGGAGAAATCCATACACTAGGTGGCAGAACACTTGATGAATCCATATGCCAGGACCCTTAAATGGTGCTTACAGTGGAAAGTGGGTAGTATATATCAAAGATATGCTTATTCTAGAAAGCACAATACATGAATAAAAGTAAATGCAAAAGGAGCTGCAATTTTAACTGTCTTCCCAAAGCTAATCTGCTGCCAAGTATGGTCAAAACAGATTCTTTTATTTATTTATTTATTTATTTATTTATTTATTTATTTATTGTTAAATTTAATGGGGTGACATTGGTTGGTAACGATCAGACAGTTTCCCAATGGACAACTCCACATCACATCACCCATGCATCGCATTATGTGTCCAGCTCCCAGAATCAGGTACCCCTCCAACCCGATATATCTGGTGCCCACTCCCCCCACCCCACACAATGCTCCCTCCCCCCTCCCCCCTCCTCCCTCC
>PVKE010024864.1:0-23484 GCA_004027555.1 Craseonycteris thonglongyai
TGAGGACCGGGGATCGAATCCCGGCTCCGGCCCAGGCAGGACCCACATGCTGAACTGGGGAGTTCCCACAGTTCGGTTCTCTAACTGTCTCTGTCTCTGTCTCTCTCTCTATCTGTCAAAAAGTAAAATAGAAATAACTATGCACTGAAGACAAAAAGATAATTTCTCTCTATAAATGTGAAAAGATAAAAAAAAAAAAGAATAAATCCAGTTGTTTGCAAGGCGCATTGTAGAAGTGCAGGTTGGACATTCACCCCCGTTCAGTGACTGAGAACCCAAGTTTTTGGCAAATGAAGACCTGGAAATAGAACTACTGTTTTATATAACAACCCAGTTACCTTTAATGACCATTTTCTTCCCTGAAGTTCAGCAAAGTATGGAAATATTGCTGTACTCTTTGGTGCAATTTTCCTACTGTGATATATTTATATATATTTTTGTCATTAAAAGCCCAAGAGAGTGCATTTCTCTGCCTACTTACTTGCTACTGTCAAAAGAGAGCAACATTCGTGGAAAAAAACTCAACTGTCAATTGCTAACAAATATGCAATTATTTCGGGCCGGTGTTTTAAGCCAAAATGGTTTTCACTGCAGAAACTTGCTTGTGTTTTCTGAACAGGGATGGCTGGGGTGGGGGTGGGGGTGGAGGGGGGGATGTTTTCATTTCTAGCAGTTCCACTTTCTCTGGGCACCACCTTGGAGCACCTGTCCTAACACACAGAGGTGACTTGTCACCAGCAGGACCCTGGCATTTGGCTGAATGAAATGCCTGTTTTTGTGCCCTGTGGTGTACCCCTTAATGGTGGGGGAGCACAGAGTCCTTTCTTCTCCAGCCTCACAAAGCCCATCATTCCAGGACATGACATGGGGATGCTGGGCAGGAAGTGACGCTAGGGCCTGGGAGGGAGGAGAAAACATGGTCCTGTCCCCACAATAATACAGGGAAGATCTATAAAGGGAAGTAAGTGCTGATGTTCTTGAAAGATAAACAATTGACTGCCTGTCACAAATAATTGATGACTGAGATCCTAAAGAATGTGGCCATGATAAAAAATACACACAGAAGTGTACACACACTGCATTTGCCTGACGGATCATTGCTTTCCTCTTTGCAGGAATCTTTGCAGGATCAAATTAGAAGTCGTTTGCTGAGGGCAATATTCTCCACTCCTGGCTCGTGAAAGCTGTGCTCCTTGTCTCCCAGGGAGCCTTGGTGTGACTTTCATCTTGATACTGAGCGTAAGCCTCATATTTTGTGACAAGTGCAAGCAGCCCTTGGCCCACCTGGTAATAACTACTGCCCCTGCAGGGGAAGTTCCATTCACCAGAAGGGCTCACAGCAGACACATCCAATTACTTGAACTTCAGTATTAATGAACTAAAATCTTTCCTGGTTCGAACAGACCTTTGTAAGATTCTTTCTAAAGTGCATTTACTTGCTTTGCTATGTTGCCTGAGCTAAGAATACCCTGATGAATAAAACTGAATTCCTGGTAGGAGGAGCCTTCCTGTGGTTCTGCATGGCATGGAGGACAATACACCAGATCCCTGATGGGTAAGCTTTTCACCCTAGAGAGCTCCCAGAAAATGGAAAGGTTGGGCTGCTTTGGGAGGTAGATCATAAGTCCTTGATTACTCAGGGAACCATGGGTGGGGCTGGATGAACCCTTGGAAGGGCTACTCACCAAGTGGCATCACTGAATCACACCACCTTTAAAGCTGGTGACACTATGGCCTGCCTCTATTGCCTCGTCCTTACCACGTTTGTGCAGGAAGACCTGACTTCCAGCCATGAGCATGTGAGGGTGTTTCTTTGTGGCACTGAAATCATTTTGCCTGCCCCTGCTCTTCTTGCTGGAAAGGCTGGGGAAATAATGTCCCCGACCCCTGTGGCCCTCAACCAGTGGTGGGTGCGTATACATACCCGGGCTCTCTCGCCCTTCAGGTGGGCTAATGCTGGGGTGTGTGTCTACACTGGCTCCCAAAGTTTCCCTACAGGATTAAGCTTCAGTTACCTGCCCCAGTGGCTGGCTTGATAAAGCACCATTGACTGGGTTAGGGCGAGAGCTAGGGTTAGGGAGGCCTCCCTTCTCTGCTTCATGCCCCACTCTCCAACTCTACTGTTCTTTACCTCCCAAATGCATTCCATAGACTTATCTCAGGGAGCCCCAACGACGAGAATGACTATCTGTTGCAGACAATGTAGGGGCCCATGGCCTGAGAAAGGGGCCTGTTTGAAACCAGGACTGGGGAACATGGTCCAGAACTCCCAGGCACCATATTGTGAGGGGCCTTCTGAGCCCTGAGAAGAACAGACATAATTCTCTAATAATCCACACCTGCTATCATATCCCCACACCCTTTGCTTTGGCAGCTGGGCCCCCATTGGTCCGCCATCTGCCCTCCTATGGGCTACCTCCCCGCCTCGCCCTCACACCTGTGTTCCGGGAGATAACGCCCTGGCTTTGTTCCTTGTGACCCTTCTCCACCTCGTAGCCCCATTGCTTCAGGACTGTGGATCCCACACTCGGCACCACGGTCCTTTGAGGGGCCGTGGGCCGACTTCCTGTTCCTGGACATTCCTGGGAATGAGTTTGTGCGCTTAGGCAGCCCTTGCCTATTCCTGAGACAACTGCCAGTTCCAGCCATCTTCCGTTTAGCTGCAGGATGCGATACTGAGGAGGCTGAAAGGCCAAAGAAGCACCGCACTGGGTATTGACTTCGTTTTTTATTGTAGATTTCGGGGAAGAAGCATCGGGCGATGGGGACAAACGTGTCCTGGCCTCAGCGGGACATGAATGCATGTAGATTTCACTGTTTGCCTCCTTATCTTAAAAGTCCAGGGCCCGAGTCTTAGAATTCCGGTTAATTGAAGCCTCTCGGTGCCAAATGCCCACAAGTTCCCAGGTTCTGAGTTTCAGAACGTTGCCATGTTTATGCAAGTCGTGGGCAATGTTTGTCTCTGGGTGTTTTCATAGCACGAACAGCCGCGCGTCGGCTTCTTGTTCAAGGACGGGGGGAGAAATACTTGCATCAAACATAGCAAGTCAGCTGTCGAAGTCGTGCTGTGAGTCGCACGTAGCGTTCAGAACCTCGCCACCGAAATGTTTGGAAGGCACATTTCTGGCTGTTTCTGCCTTCTCTCCACGGTATCCAAAGTGGGCCTCAGAATTGTTTGTGTCATGATTTATGGCCCTCTAAGTGTTCCCTCTCATTCTAGGCGCAAGGAGGACTAATTTTCCCCACTGACCAATTAGACTCTCAGTATTATTTGCCTGGTCTGTCCCAGAGCGTCTTATCTGAGGCTTGGCCTTCAGCATGTCAACACTGGTCTAGTGAGGAAGGGGGCCTTCATTTCCGTGTGTTGGGGGCGGGGTGGGTGTCTTCAGTCGTCTGCCAGAACGCGCCTGCCCAGTAGGCTGGGCATTGAAACCTGTGAAGACAGAACAGCATTAGGAGGAACACTAAAGGACGTGCAAACAAATTCCCCAACCTTCTTCCTTCTCAAGGCAACTCTAACATTGGTGTGTGTGTGCAGGCACCCATGTTGTGATGTAACATGTGTGTGTGCGCACGCAGGTACCCATGTTGTGATGTAACATGTGCGTGTGTGTGCAGGCACCCATGTTGTGATGTAACATGTATGTGTGTGTGCACGCACCGATGTTGGGATATAACATGCATGTGTGCACACACCCAGGTTGTGATGTAACATGTGTGTGTGCAGGCACCCAGGTTGTGATGTAACATGTGTGTGCGCACACACCCATGTTGTGATGTAACATGTATGTGTGTGCGTGTGCGGGCACCCATGTTGGGATGTAACGTGTGTGTGCAGGCACCCATGTTGGGATGTAACATTTGTGTGTGTGGGCAGACACCCATGTTGGGATGTAACATGTGTGTGTGTACAGGCACCCATGTTGTGGTATAACATTTGTGTGTGTGCAGGCACCCATGTTGTGGTGTAACATTTGTGTGTGTGTGCAGGCACCCATGTTGTAAGGTCAGGCTGACCCCATGTGAAATGGCTTTTCCTCTTCACATTCTACCAGAAACGATTTTCCATGTTTCTATAGCAACTTCACACAGCAGTTCTTCTAATGACTGCAAAATCCCAGCGTGCTGATTTCTGACCTGACCCCTACTTGTTGGTAAGTGAGTGGGTTTCCAACCTTGGGCTACTGTGACGAATGTCTTTACAGTGAAAATTTCTGCTTTGATTTACTACATAGCATATATATTAAATCAATATAGTCCAGGCATGGGATTATTAGGCCAAAGTGTGAAGATGCTTTTCTGGCTCTAGGTAAATATCTCTGCCTTGCTTTCCGAAAGGTTGAGTCAATGTACCCTGCATCCCAGTGGGCGTTATGTGGTCTGTAAGGACTCCCCATCCTCCTGAGGAAGACTTAGAAATGGCATCTTCAGCCAAAAATCCCTGGCATTACATGCTGCCTAACACAGTCCCTAAGTGCCCCCAAAAGGTGAGAGATGATTGATGGCTATGATGTGCACTGGGTGCTAGGCAGTGGCTTGCTCTTTCATTTGCATGATTTTGTTTAGTTCTTATAACAACTCTCCAAGGTTGGTATTTATTATGCTTGTTTAAAGGTGAGAAAACCGGGGCTCAGAGCAGGAAGTAACTTGCTTCCTGTGATATGACTAGTGTAAGGCCAGGATTGGAACTGGGGTCTGCCTTGTTTCCCAGAAACAAGAAGTGTGATGCTAGGGAATTTAAATGTGTAGATGGAGGAAATACCACGCAGATCATCTGTCAGCTTCAGAGCAACTTTGAAAACAAGAACTGTGGCTGTGGGGCTGAGACCATCTGAGGCTCAGCCTGCACCAAATGCAGTCTAGACCTACAAGTTGAGGTGGAAGAGAGATTGATTCACAGGCCTACTGTCACAGGGTGTGCTGGTCAGGGAAGCCCAATGTCAGTGAACAGCCCACAGGTGCTCAGGGATCCTCTAGTTGGGGAAGTTGATCTAGTCTGGGGAGTCAGGGAAAGCTTCCTGGAGGAGGTGGTGTTTCCACTGAAATTCAAAGGATAACATTAACCAGAAGAAGAGGGTGGTGAGAGAGGTGGGGAGACCATTCTAGCAGAGGGACTAGTATGTGCAAAGGCCCTGTGGCTGGGCAGAACTTGCTGCTTTTGAGAAACAGAGAAGGCTGGTGTGGCTGTGGTACGGAGTGTGTCCTCACAAGTACCGGCTGCCACAGGTAGGTGGAGCAGGGGCTACAGGTGTGCTCCCCCCTCCAGATGGTGGTAAAAGCCCAGAGGGAGGGGGAGTTGTTAGAGTATAGTTCACACAGTACATTGGCTTCCCCAGTCTTGTCTGCACCCTCTTTCCAGCTCAGGAGGTTGGAAAGCCGAGCCCCGCATTTCCCAGATTCCCGGTCAGCTTGCATTCTGGATGTGAATCGGGTCCTGCCCATTAGACCCAGGCATACATGACACAGGCAGGGGAAGTGCGGCAGAGGAAGTGCTGCAGAGGCCTCCTTCCTGCCCCTTTAGGCTGCCTTCTGATGATCAACGAGGTCACAAAAACATGAGGATTTCTGCAGCCATGTTGCAAAGCCCAGGCTATAACCTCCTGGCTCTGGAGAGAGAGTTGTGGTGGCAACAGCAGCAGCAGCAGCGGTGACCTCACAAGGCGAAGGTCCCCTGGTGGTCAGTTCTGTTTGTCTGGGAGTTATTCCTGGAGGCCAGCCTGGGACGGCTCCTTTAGCCCTTCCAGTAATGTATGTAATTCCTGGTTTGAAATCCCTTCCAGTTGAAGTGCTACCACTGGGCTTACCTCCAGCTGGGCTACACAGTTCTACCTTCTTCCTAAAGGTGCCTGAGCCAACCTTGTTCTCTGATAAAAGCCCTTCCCATTCATGCTGCTAAATGCAGGGGCACTTGGAAGGGTGAAGGTGTTCACGTCCTGGGGTAACTGTCAGCCAATGGGGAACAGGATTTGGCAGGTAAGTGCCCAGCTTTCTGTCCTGGTGGGAAAATTCCAGGACACTCTCCACACGATTTCTCAGAGAGTCCCTCATGAGATGGTGCACACTTGCCACAGTGGTAACCCACTCATTATGACACCCTTTCTCGATTTTTCCCCTCTCCCTATCCTGTTTCACTTTCCCTACTTTCTCACCTGCACTTATGAGATCACCTCCCAAATAAACCATCTGCACCTCAACCCTTGTCCTAGGGTCTGCTTTGGCTCAAGCCAAGGCCAGGAAATATTTATTATAGCTTTCCTGTTTGCTTACTTATTGTTTGTGTGCCAACTCTGACTAGGATAGAGAGGCACAGAAGACGAATTTACAGACACAGGTATTGATCATTTTAACCAAGTCAAACATATTCCAGGCAAACATGTCACTGTGTTTTTATCTATCTATCTATCTATCTATCTATCTATCTATCTATCAAGATTTATTTTATTGTTTTGACAGAGAGAGAAAGAGATTTAGAGACAGAGAGAAGGGGGAGGGACCAGAGCAGTCTTCATAGTTGTGTCACTAGTTTTCCACAGTTTCATTCCATGCAGGCTGGCATGGGGCCGTGCAGGGTGAGAACCAGGTGGGGGGCAGGGAGGCTCCCATGTGGAAGGCACACCTCAGTTCAGCATATGGGTCCTCATAAGCCAGGGCCGGGCTGGGACTCAATCCTTGGACCCCAGGGCGTTCAACCCACTGAGCCATCCCAGCATTCCTGTGTTTTGAATTTCTATCCCCCGGTTTTCTGCCTCTTAGTAACAAGATTGGTATCCTAACGCATTAATAAACTGCTAGCGTTGTGTATCCATCCAGCCACCCATCCGCTGGTCCAGCCAGCAATCACTTAGCAAACCTGTGCTGTGGCCAGCATTGCGGTCGGGGTGGAGGCTAGAGAAACTAATTACACTCTGCCTGCAAGTTACTCACGGTGTGATTAGATCCCATGGCAGATGTGGGCCTGCCAATTCGATGCCATTCTAATTTCTGCACATAACGCTGTGAGCACAGCCATATAAACTCGACAGTAATGCCAACTAGTGGTCTTATACAAACATACCAATCATAACATTTTCCTCTACCCTGAAAAATGTCTCCAACATTCAAACTGTGTCTCTATTTTATCAAAACACATTGTATTAAGGCACTGCTCTGAAGGAACTAAATTTAATTTAAGAAATTGCTCTGAACTTGGAGTCATTAAATGTAGCCTTTTTTTGGTATGTGCGTATGACAGAGAAAAATTACAGCCAGCAGTGTCTATATTGAAAATCCTGCATTAGATTGCCATCAGCTACTAATAATACATCATAGTTATTCTTATAGGGTTAAGCTTTTCTCTTTTCTCTTCCACCTGCCTTGCTGAGATAACCTCGAAGGATGTCCTGAAAGATGGTAGGGCTGGAATTCAAAAGCTTTCATGACAGCTGGGTTCTCCATGCAATTCATTATGTTGAAGAAATGGGGAGCAGAGGGCTGTCTGCAAAGATAATGACCATGCAATTTCCAGTTCGTTTTCCTTGCAGCCAGATCTTGGAGGCAGCCCGTGAACCAATTTCATCAAGCGGACCCTGCTCATCTCTCATCTGCTGTGTTGGGAAAGAGGTTGTGTCTGGCTGAAGCAGGAACAGGTTGAAGTCCTGGTAGCATGGGCGGGGGCGGGGGTGAGATAGGGAGGTGGCTGGGGACATAGGGCACAGCTTGTCCTCAGAGTGCTTGGTACTGGGGATCTTAGATGTGGTGGTGCTGGCTGACCTCAGTGTTCAAGGGGCTCAATCCAGAGGGTGGACGATGAACAGGAGAGGGTCGCCCAGCCCCGGCAACAGTTCTCTGTATTCCCAGCTTTGAGTCCAGAGCCAAACAAAGTAGGAGCTCAATAAATGTTAGTTATCTAACTGAGAAAGCACTGGTAGAAAATTACATGCCCCTAGGAAATCAGTCGCACGTGGTTCCTATGGGACATAAACTTGTGTTCTTCTCCAGCTCCTGCCTATGGAATAAAATTCATGGTAGAAACATTCTAGCATGCTAACAGGGTCAACGTTGGACTATCAATTGAGAGGACGATCCCTTGCATTTGGGGCAGACATCCCCGGCATTGCCCAGGAAGGGACTTCCTGGGTCTGGGGATGCTACTTACTGTTGCTGCATCTCTCACTGCAGGTGCAAACCAGCGAAATCCTGGGTGGTCTTAAAAGGAAGGCAAGCCAAGTTTTAAACACACGGGCGGTGGTTTATTCTAACTGGAAGGTGGCTCATGTCACACATGCTGTGTTTGCTGTGCAGGTTTTCATTCACACTTTCAAGGCTGTTTCATTTTCTTTCCTAGCCCTGCTACCCTCCTTCCTTTATCCTCCTTTTATTTGTCACTAGTGTGCCCTTGGCAGGTTCTCAAGGTCATGGTGATGAGAGGCCTTGTCTGATAACAGTAAGGAATAGGAAACATGAAAAAATTGCCAAAAGCAGCATGACAGCATAAATTACAAGGAACTACTAAATTATACGTATTTGAAATCTCCCTTGAGCTCCCCCCTCACCCCCCACCCCCAGCCCCCAATAAGAAGAATCATTTATTTGCTTGCTTGATCAATGGCAGAGACCTTTAGTTATGTCTCTAAGTCACAGGTCTGCTTTCTTCTATAATAAAAGCACCCTCAGTTTTAACTGAGCACAAAACTGCTTAGAATAAAGACTGCATGTCCTCCTCTCCCCTACGGTTAAGGGTGGTCAGGGGACGAACTCCTTGTCAGTGAGATCCAAGCAGAAGTGGTGTGTTTAACTTCCCTTTTTTTTCTTTCCTCACTAAAAACAATTGAAGTATAATTTACATACAGATCTTAGCTATACTGCTCAATGAAGTCTGACAAATATATACGCTCCAATCAAGATAAGGAACATTTTTAATACTTATAAAATTTCCCTATAGCCCGTTTTCCAATTAATCCTCTCTCCATGTCTCGGTCCAGACACCGTCCCCATCCGGAGGTAAGATTTCTAGCAGATAGGTTGTCTGTTCTTTTTTTTTTATTTTTTTATTTTTTTTTATTTTTTTTTAATCTTTTTATATTTATAGAGAGTAATTATTTTATCTTCAGTGCATAGTTATTTCTATTTTACTTTTGACAGATAGAGAGAGAGACAGAGACAGAGACAGAGACAGCTAGAGAACCGAACTGTGGGAACTCCCCAGTTCAGCATGTGGGTCCTGCCTGGGCCGGAGCCGGGATTCGATCCTCGGTCCTCGTGGCCTCAAAGCGAGCGCTCAACCCGTTGAGCCGTCCCGGCTTTTCCCCAGGTTGTCTGTTCTTGAACCTCATATGATGCAGTTATATAGTATGCACCTTTTGTATCTGGCTTCTTTCACTCACACAGTCTCTGTGAGATTCAGCCCATGTTGTTACTCGTATCAATTTTCATTTCTTTTTATTGCTGCGTAGTGTTCTATTATATAGAGGTGTCACATTTTATCCATTCTCCTGTGGATGGACATTTGGGAGTTTTCTGGTTTTGGACTATTAGATGAAGGCTGTTATGAACATTTTTGTACAAATCTTTTTGTGGACATGTTTCCATTTGTCTTATGAATAGGATTGCTGGGTCACTGGGTAGGTATGTTTAACTCATGATTTGCTTAGAAGAGTGTTGCTTAATTTTCAGTTATTCAGGCATTTTCTAGAGTTTTTAAAAGTACTGATTCTGGGGAGGCCGGGGTGGCTCAGTGGGTTAGGCGCTCGCTTTGCAGCGCCGGGGACCGGGGATCGAGTCCCGGCCCCGGCCCGTGCGGAACCATATGCTGAACTGGGAGCTCCCCCAGTTCAGTTCTCTCTCTGTCTCTCTCTCTCTCTCTCTCTCCTCTGTCAAAATAAATAAATAAAAATTAAAAAAAAAATATATATATATATTAAAAAAAAAACAAAAAAAAACCACACAAAAAAAACTTAAAAAAAAAAGAAGTACTGATTCCTATTTAAATACATTTGATCAGAGTCATGTTCTAAATTATTTTGATCAGTTTAATTTTTTGAGACTTGTATCATGGTTTATATTTTGTAAATGTCTATTAGGTCAAATTATTTGATAGTATTATTCATATTTTCTATATTTCTACTGTCTACTTCTTCTATGAATTCCTGAGAAGATAATGTTGAACTATCCTCTTATGGTTATGAATTTGATTATTTCTTCCTTTTCTGTCAATTTTTTGCCACATGCATTTTGAAGTTATGTTATTAGGTATATATGAATTAAAGATTGCTGAGTCTTTTTAACAAATTGATCTTTTTGTCATTATGAATTCTCTCTTTATTTCTAGTATTTTTTTTTTAACCATAAAGTCTATAGGGAGATTGAATATATATCTTTTTTTTTTTAAAGAGTTAATTTCATTTATTTATTTATTTATTTATTTTTGACAGACAGAGAGAGAGAGAGATACAGAGACAGAGACAGAGAGAGAACTGAATTAGGGGAGCTCCCAGTTCAGCACATGGTTCCACACGGCCCGGGGCCAGGACTCGATCCCTGGTCCCCGGTGCTGCAAAGTGAGCGCTTAACACACTGAGCCATCCCGGCTTCCCCTAAGTATGTATCTTAATTTATCATACTCTACCTTAAATTCATGAGTAATATAAGAACTTTTACTCTCCTCTCATCTTTTGTGCTATTGTTATATTTTAGTTTTACTTACACTCTAAGTCCTACAATGTGTTGTTATTATTTTTCAGTTCTCGAGTTTCTATTTGGTTCTTTTTAAAATTTAAATGTTTAAATCTTTATTTTTGAAATTAAATAACTCATTTAATCAGCCGTTATGTTTATCTGTTTATATAACAGATTAAACATGTTTCTAACAGTTAATTTAGACTTCTTATCTGTTAATCCAACAACTATTAATAGTTTGTGGATCTGGTTTTATTGACTGTGATTTTCCTGACTTTTGGTTATATGTTCCTACTTTGCTTGTTTCAGAATTTTTTGTTGTTGAGACTCAAGTATAGTAGCTTTGGGTTGTTTTCATTTCCCGCAGACCCTTCCTCTGTCTTGCAGGCAGCGGGAGCGGCTAAATCGGTTGGATTCCTCCTGGTCCGGTGGGGCTGCAGCCTTAATTGGATCTAGTTTACCTGTTATTCGTCTATCCTGCCTTCCAGGGTTTTTGTTTTTCCTTAAATCTGGTTAGTATTTGAATTGGGAGGAGGTTGGATTACAATTTCAGGTATTTTTGGTTCACTGTGCATTCCACTCCTCAGGGCCCTTAAATCAGTCTCCACGGTCACTGTGAAGCAGAGGGGGGCTAAGTGATTTGTCTCTGCTTACCTGCCCTTTTTTCATGACGTTTTTGTTGGCAAAATTTTCGACAGGGGCAAGCATAGTTGGGCTGAGCAGTTTCTTTTTGCATTTGGGACGCTTCCAGATTTCAGCCCATCCAGCCAGCCTGCACCGACTTGTGATAGCTCTGTACTCTGTCCACTTGACCGGACTGGACCTGCGTTTCTAAGAAGTTCCTTCCCTGTGCTTCTGACTTAGCCTGGACCACAGAGACATTTTGCACACGACTTAGAAGATAGAAGTGAATCTATCTATTTACATTCTGAAGGTGAGGGCACTGGGAGGGCTCGCCTGCCTCACTGGGGCGCCTGACCCCCAGCTCCACAAGCTCAGGAGATTTCCTGCACCTCCTCTGAGCTCAACTCAGAGAGAGCTCAACAGTGAGTCAGGTGCCAGGGCGACTCTGAGACGAAGGGTGTTCGATCATCCACAGCACTAAGTTTGGAAAGTCTGAGTGACAGACGGGGATTCTAGTTCGTCGTAGGTCCCAGTTCATCCTACGGTTCCAGTGTGTCCTTGCCTCATCCATATCCAGTTCTCCTTTCTGATGACCAGTTTGGCTGACCTCTAGTAACGTCAGGCACCAGCTTGTGGGGCCTGTTCCACCAGCTAGGCAGCAGGTCAAACCCAGGACAGAAGTGCCTGATTCTGGAAAAGGGCGGTCAGTCGTTCTGCTCTCTGAACGACCCTGACTGCTACACAGTCAGCTAAGGCTCAGCTGGTTCTTCCTCATTCCTGGACAATCTCTCCCCTCAGGACCTGCTACATATACCCTTCCCGATTCTTTCTCAGGTAGGGAAGCTGCCTTGGTCTTCTGCTCACCTATGAAGGGCTCTTTTCTTTCTGGAATTCAGTCCATCAAGGCTTCCTTGCATCCTGCATTTTTTGCTGGACCCATAGAAAAACATGATTTTAATTTCTGTCCAAGCGTTTCTGTTTTTTTCCTGCAGGATCCAGTCGTTTATGTCTTCCTATATCCTAAGAAGCAGCAACTCTGGAAAGGGCGGGTATGTGCCCTTCTCCTTCCCCTTCCTCCTTCCTGGGGCCGGGACACACACTGTGACTGGTGCTACGGCTGCTGTCTTGGATCTGGCAACAGAGACCTGCCCCAGCTGGGGCCCTGGGCAGAGTGCAAGGTGTGCGGGGGATGCTAGCCTAGCCCCGAACTGCTGACTGGCAGCATTGTGCTGTGGGAAACGGACACCCTGAGTGTTCAAGACACGGATACTTTCCGTTTTCTAATTTGTGCAGCCAAACTTGTTTCTAGAGGCTAGAACTGGCAGCTGGGATTTTGGGAGACATTTCTGGGCAGGCGGTGTTGAGGAGAATGACAGGAGCTCGGAACAAGCCAGACGCCTCTAAGAAGACAGGCGAGCTGGAGAGGGGACAAGAGGCAAAGATAACTAGTGCTGAGGCCAGGATGGCTGCGGCGGAGGGAGCCTAGGAGGTGTGTGGACGGACATCGGGGGGAGGGAGTGTAGATGGTTTGTAGGCAGCCTTGCTGGTGTCATGGGATGGAACTTCCCTTTTGCTACTTCCTTAAGAGTCTTTCTGGTGATAGAAGGAGTACTGACTCTGGGTGGTGAGCACATTGTGCAACATGTAGACGAGGCACTAATAGAATTTTACATCTGGAACCGATGTAATTTTTACTAACCAATGTCCACCCCAATAAATTTAACAATAAAAAAAGTCTTTCTGTATAGACCTGTGTTTCTTTTCAGAGCTATGAGGAGTTGGATTTAGATTTCTTTGGACGCAGGGCTGTGCTAAGTCAGGCCTGGATAGTTTGTGATGTTAGTGGTCTCTAGGTCATAAGGGTAGTCTCTAACTTTTTGGAACCTGGCCCTGGGATGACTTATATATATTTTAGATTTATTTTTATTGTTTTTAAGAGAGAGAGAGACAGAGAGACAGAGAGACAGAGAGAAGGAGAGGGCCCAGAGCAGTCTCCGTGGTTGTATGTCATTAGTTTTCGATATAGTTTCATTCCACAGGTGGGCGCAGGGCTGCACATGGCAGGAACCGGGCCAGGGGCCTCCTGCATGGGAAGCTCATCCCAGCAAGAACCTAACTGGAGGCACACCCCAGTTCAGCATGTGGGTCTGCACAGGCTGGGGCCGGGATTCGATCCTCAGACCCTGGTGCTGCAAGATGATCACTCAACCTGCTGTGCCATCCCAGCATCCCCCCCCCCCCCCCCGCCGGGGGAAATATTGACTGGAGTGTGAGAGTGAGATAGAGGAGGTGGCTGAGAGTATGGGCTTTGCATTGGTTGGCTCGCATACGATGCGCATGCTCCATGGCTGTTTGCTGTCTTTAAGAGAGAGCTTGCCCCAGGAGGGGCAGTCTCTCCAGGGTCAGCAAGACCCTGAAATGCCAAAGCATCAAAATACAGAAAATAAGAAACATGATTAAGACGTGGTGTCAAGCATGGCTCAGGGGCATCTCCCCTGCAGATTGCTCTTTGCTGCCTCAAGTGAAGAGGCAGCTTCTGTAAACGTGGTTGACTTCCAGCCAGATGGCTGCCCCTGCACCCCTCTGCTGGAAGACATCTCCTGCTGCTGCTTCTTTACAGGGAGTTGATAACACTTCTGCTTCCGACTCATAGAATTTCCAAATGACTCTGTAATCATAGACCCATGTAACCCTGAGCCCTGATGTTCACAGAAAGGGGAGAGAAATTTCAGATCCTTGCCTCTGTGAAGCCGAAGGACTGCTTCTGCATTTCTTTTACATGCTGGTAGAACGAGGCTAATTTTGACTTCTCAGTGGCTCTGATTACAAGTGAATAACTCGGAAGCTGTCAGCAGCAGGATTGGAAGCAACCGGAGCAGTGAGAGAGAAATCACGTGTGCACGAACTCAGAGGAAAGCTGTCCTTTGTGGGGAGGCTAGGGGAGGTGGGCACTGGGAACAGACAAATCTTCCTCCTGCCTCAGCCTTAGGCTTGCTTCTTGGAAGGATGACGTGTAGCAAGATAGAGCAGCCTTCCCTGTGAAGTTCATAAAGCTCGAATGCGATGCACTGAAGTCTGCCAACAGCCATTGGGAGAATGTGGGGGCTGCTGAGGTGGGTGCCTTGGAGCTCAACGGGGCACTCACGCTGTTGGGATCCCTGCTGCCTGGGGCAGAGGACCTGCATCCAGTAGGGGCGTTTTGACTGTAATGAGCAGATGAGCCAAGTTCATATGGTTTCAGCGTGTGTGGCACTGCGTGTCATGAGGTCATCTGGATGCCTGGTCCTTTCTACCTCTCTTTTCTGCCATCCAGTGTCAGCTTTATTTTAGGGTTGATTCCCATCTTTCTAGGTTTGCTACCAACAGCAAAGGAGGCTTCTTTCTTCCTCATCCATTTTAGGAAGAGGGAGAAACTTCCCAGTCTTGCTCTTAAAAGTAAGGAAGCACTTCCTAGAAGCCCCTAGCAGATTCTTATCTTGTCTCATGAGTTAGAACCAGGCCCCAGGCCCTGGGGAGTGGTCCATGCTGATCAGCCTGGGCCTGGGCCCCAACCCCTGAAGACAGGAGAGATGGGATTCCACATTCTCATGGACTAAATAGGACCAGCTAGAGGCAGGGTCAGTCCCTGAAACTGAACTGTGGCTACACAATGGGAGGGGGGATGGATGACCAGGGAGTCAACCACTGTGTCTATTCATCATCTTTTTTTTTTTTTTTAAGATTTATTTTCTATTGTTTTTGATAGAGACAGAGAGAGACAGAAAGAGAGAAAGAGACAGAGAGAAGGGGGAGGGCTCAGAGCAGTCTCCATAGTTATACGTCATCAGTTTTCAACATGGTTTCATTCCACACAGTGGGTGGGAGCCATGCAGGATGGGAACTGGACTGGGGGCCTCCTGCATGGGAGGCATGCCCCCTTGAGCCACAGGCCAATCCAGGGCTGAGAACCAAACTGGGGCCTCCTGGATGGGAAGTACACCCCAGTTCAGCTATGAGTCCACAAGGGCCAGGGCTGGAATTTGATCTTCAGCCTCTGGGGCTGCAAAGCAAGGACTCAACCTGCTGAGCCATCCCGGCTCCCCCTACTGCATCATCTTATCTTTGCAACCAGACCTGGGGTCAACAACTAGCTAGGTGTGTGACTTCCGGCAAATGGCTTTACCTCCCTGAGTTGCATTTCTAAAATTGGGGGAAAATATGTTTTACTTAATTTTCAGATTATGAGGGTCAAATGAAGAACTGGGCAGAAAAGCCCTTTCAAGGTGCATGTGTGACATGTCCGGAACATTTGTATCTTGACCGGCTTATTCCAGACGAGTTAAGCAGACCAGTCCTTGCTTCCTAGGTTTGCAGATGAGAGTGAGGGAATGGCAACATAAGCAGCCTGCAGCGGTGAAGAGTCCCAGAAATGGTGCTGTGTCCTTTGATTATCTGGTGAAGAGGGTGCTAGTTAGGCTTCTGCACTTTCCCCGCTAATATTTTCCCCTTTGTAAGTCATTAGCATTTGGCGGGGAGGTCTTTGAGACTAGGTAAGTATCCCGTTCATCTTCAAATTTTTACCCACAAGTTGTAGGATTCATTAATGATTGTTGCTTGAGTCAATCATTATTATTAGGCATGCCAAATTGTGACTGCCTAACTCCATCATTCCTGAACTTTTTCAGTCACTGGGACAGCTTCTGCCTCCTTCCAGACCTGTGGTCGAATAGCCCCAAGCTTCAGCCCATTTAATGTTTTATTTTCTTGGATTTTGGTCCCTGGAGATTTTTATCTTGTTTCTAATGAGGCTATGTTGTTAAATTTTTCTTTTTATGTTTTATTTTTTATGGCTTTGAGTTTGGAATTGGGGTATGAGGCCCAAATTAGGTATGTACTTGAGTGATATCTTGGTTGGATTCCATAAAATAAAAATAAAAAAAAAGAAAAAGAAAGAAAGAAGGAAAAGAAAAAAGGAAAGGAAGGTGGCGGTTGCCCAGAGGAATGCATGATCAACAAAAAAAATGATGTTCTACTTTAGCTACATGTGCCAGGGTAGCAATAGAGGAGGAAAAAGTAGACCACTAGGCAGAAATTCTGGAATCCGGGGTTTGTTTCTTGCAATATTCTCTAGCTGCTGATTGGCTGTGTGACTTCAGAAAAATGATTTAACCTCTCTGGCCTCAGTGCCCTCCCTTGAAAAGTAGTGATGTTGGATTACTTAACCTCCAGGGTCTTCAGCTCTAGAGTTCCAGGAGTCAACAGGGGGATTGTTTAAAACAATGTTCTGTGTTACAGCTGGAAGGGCTGTTGAGAGTATTTGATCAGTTCAGGCAAATGGTAAATGTGTTGGCCATTCTAATGAGATGCGTACATTTTTGCTCTAAATGTCATGGATGTTTATTATCAGATTAAACTACAGCAGGCTAAATTTTAGCTCTTCTAATTCAAGTGGAGCAATGAAGATTAAATGTTAGGTATAATTAAAGATGCAGATGTAGTTATATTGAATTATAAACCTCATTAAGTGCAATGTCCCAGGAAGGCCCCTGAGACCAGCAATAGAAGACTTCTCGTTGCAATGCTGCAGTTATTAAAATATTGTAAAGTAAATCTCCTTCTAAAAATATTATGACTTGGATGGAAAGATTTTTAAAGAACACGGTTGGAGTTGGTTTCATGGGTAATTTCCTTGTTCTGTTTGCAGATGGTTGGGAAGGGAAACCTTTTTTCTTGGCATCTCCACAGAAGGCCCCTCTGGGGCTTGGTGCTCCCCACCCCGCTACCAACAAGGATTCTATTCTCCTGGGCTAGTGGGAAGGTCAACCACAAGGTCAACTGGATTCCACTGTAGAATTTGGTAGCAGGGGAGTTGGGGAAGATCACAATGCTTTTCTAAGGACTAGAAGACAATGTTTGTATATATATAGAGAGAAACTTTCTCTTGGTGACATCTCCATTTTTTTCTGTATATAAAGATAATACATTGTCATTTTACAAATTCACACAATATGGAATACGATAAGTAAAAAATCCAACTATGCCAACATAATCACTGTTAATGTTTTGATCTGATTCATTTCTCTCTCTCTCTCTCAAATTTGACAAAAATATAGTTTTTCATAAAAGCTGTTTTTCCATCTGTTTTCTTCATCTAACATGCAGTGCACATCTTTCCATGTCAATAACGATGTAATGTAGAATTGTACACCTGGAAACTACGTAATTGTTACCAACCAATGTCACCCCAATACAGTTAACAATTAAAAATAAATAAATATTGATATGCATTACCATTTCTAATGGCTAATGACATTCCATTGTATGGATTTAATATTTTTAAAACCAATCCCTCATTATTGAGCATTCAGATCGTTTCAAAAGAGATTTTTTAAAACTACTATAAATAATACTATAAGGGATAGCTTTACTTGCATACCTTTAAGTTTGTCTGATTAGCTCCATAGGATAAGTTCCCAGAAATGTATTAAGCAGTGTCAGTTATCGATCTGCACAATAATGCTGTGTAACAAGCAACCCCAAATTCAATTGCTTAACACAATAAGATTAATTTAGCTCATGAGTCTGTGGGTTGACAATTTAGGCAGGTCTTGAATGGGCTGTTTTTCTGGGCTTGGTCAAACTTGCTCACATATCAGTGGGTTGACTGTGGTTTGAGTGAGCTCAGATGGCCTCTGCTAGAACAGCTGGGATGGGTTGGATTTGCTCCATGGCCTAGACATGTTCTTAGGGCAAAGTCAAAGGAACAAGAGACAAGGCAGAAATATACAAGGGCTTTTTAAGTTTCACTTGAGTCAAATCTACTCACTTCCAGTTGGTCAAAGCAAGTCACATGGCTAAACTCAAACACAAGAGGCAAAGATGGTAACAGCTACAAAGTCATATTCCCAAAGGCTTGGATACAGGGTGGGTATAGATTTGGGGTCATTCATGTAATCACTCTCCCCTAGGCAGTCAAAGCATGCACATTTATTACAAACAGCCCAGCAGGTGTGACCAGTTGACACTGCTTATCCTTTGTGGAGTTTCTGATAATGGACTTTACTTCTGCTTCCCAACAGGCACTCTCTGCTCAAGGGAACCCAGCTCTCCACTTTTCCGTGGACTTCTAATGCTCTCTTCTTTCAGGCTCCTGGTTTTTCTTATCTCAAATGTTCTTCCTCTACCTTACTCATGTCCCACTCATTCTATATCCAAATTCTGCCCACCCCTGTCACCTCTGTGACTCCCATGGATCCTGCTTTCCTTTGAGCTTCTCTAGAACAGGTAGGGTGACTAACTTGTCCCAGTTTGCTCAGGATTTTCCTCATTTTAAAACATAAAGTCCCACATCTCAGGAACTCCCCTACTGTTGGGCAAACCCAGCCAGTTGTTCACCATAAAAGAAGGGTTCAGCAAGCTTTAAAGAGTCGGATGGCGAATATTTTAGGCTTTGTGGACAACATGGTTCTCTGTCACAACTACTCAGCTCTGTCATTGGAGTGTGAAAGCAGCCATAAACCATAGGTACCAAATGGATGTGGTTGTATTCCAATAAAACTGTATTTACAAACTCAGGCTACGGGACATTTGGTCCATGAGCCGTAGTTTTCAGACCTTAACATTTGTACTGCCCAACTTAATCCTATTTCACATTTTCCTCTTATGTTGTTTCATATGGATTAGTCTTATTTCCTTGATTGGAGCATAAGGAAAGTTTAATATCCTGACATCATGCTTTGTCACCTATAGCTGTATGAACTTGAGTAAGTTACTTAATCTTTCTGTCCTCAGTGTCCTCATCTGTCAAATGGGGATAATAATGGGACTGACCTCATAGTTATTTGTGATAAGGTAAATGAGTTAATCTTTGCATAGCATCTGGCACATAGTTAGCCATCATCATCATCACTGTCACCATCATTGTCATCATCATCATCATCATTGTTGTCATCCCATGTGTCTTCAGTAGCTAGCGCAAAGAACATGATAATGACAGAAGATAAGATGGGAAGGGCTTTTAAAGAAAGCTTAATTCAACACCCTCATTTCAGAGACGATTATCATGGAGTTACCCCTATGGATGCTGTCACTTGCAACTGATAATGCTCCCCCCCCCCCAAATGTTGCCCACTCTCATTCCCATGGTTACTGTCAGCCCCTGCATGTCTAGAGGCCAAGTCCCACTTCCATGACGTGGGCAGCCTGTCTTGGAGAACAGCCTTTGTCTCATTTTCCATCGCCTAGTCTATCCTTGGGAGGGTGTGTACCTGCCTCGGCTGTGCAGGTGAGGCACAGAAAAGAACCATTCTGAGGATGCAGCTGGAATGTCCACAACAGGTAGAGTCACATATGAGGAGTGCACGGAGGACACTCGGCAGGACTAAGGCTGTGGGTGTACAGGTGTTCTGGGCTCACCTTGAGCTGGGGCCTGGCATGCAGTATGTGGGCAGATACTTGGCTCAGGCAGGCCATGCAGGACCCCAGACTATAGCTTGCCCCTCCCTTTGGGTGGGAGGGAAGAAAGGGAGATCTATGGAAGATGCTGGTGTAGTGACCTTGGGTCAGGACCCTGCCACCTCGTTCTTCTTCAAGCCCATCTCCTCAGGGTACTTCTTCCATCTGGATGCTGTCTCAGCTTTGATTTGGGGACATGAAAGGCCAGGCTGCTGGGTCCCCTGTTGCCATCTTTTGCAGCAAGAGTGGGACTTCATGATCTCGCTGGCTCAGGCACACATTTCCCAGTAATTAAACAAATGGAGATCAAAGCTGACAAATCTCCCTCATCTCTTAAGCACAGTAGATGAAAGGTAAATATTTCCCCTCATTAAAAGTGAGATGTAAAATTTCTTTTTTTTACTTTGAAGAATACTGATACATTCAAGGTCACCCAAGATAAGATATCTGGTCTGACTACTTTTATTAGTCCAGAGCAATTTTTATCCTATGTAAACTGGGCTAACTTGAGGGGATTGCAGAGGCTAAATCATATCAAACAAGTCAGAAGACAAAGGGAATAGAAAAGCACCCAAATGGTACCTGGTCAGTGCTGTGGAAATGTGCGCCTCATGTATTGTCACATGAGCATGAACTTCTCCTTGCTGGACAGGCCCGAGGGCTTTTGAGGCCAGTGGCTAATGGGTCTGGGAGTTCTGCATAAAGAATTTTAGGCAGATGGCCCTGTGTCCTTTTGAGACGTGTTGTTTTCTTTGTAAGGAATGCTCACCAAAGAAGCCATCCCTGCGGCCATGAAGCTGGGGGAGCTGGTCTACTCGTCTGGAATCTACAAATTGCCTGCTGGCTGTTGTCATCATCAGGTTCTTCTCAGTGCAAAGAACAGACCTCACTCAAATGAGCTCAGGGGAAGGGCAGGCAGCTGGTAACTGGGAAGATACCAGAGGGGCCTATGAGGATTTGAGATAGGACTTTGAGCACAGCTCACGAAGCCGGCAGAGCCATGGGGAAGGAAGGACAACAGCCTCTCATTCCACTCTCCTCCGTCCTCTTTGGCTTTTATATCATTGCTGCTCCCTGCTGATTTCTGCCCACTTATCAGCTCAAGGGCTCCTGTGGGTCTCGCTCATATCCTCTCTGAATATCACTCACAGCTGAAGTCTTCAGTCTCTACTCCCCAGTCCCAAAGAAAGAGAGAGGGCGCAATCTGACTGACCAAGGTGATCATTGGAGCCGGGTTTCTGGCTAGCCCGTGGGTATTCCAGGGGACCCTGGATCCAGTTAGCTGGAAGGGTGCTGACCCCTCCCCAAAGTTGCATGGTGAAAAAATGACAATGTGCTCCCTCAGCAGCAGAAGATAGGGCGTGAAATTCCTCTCCTGAGGGACTCGGATTGTGTTGGGCTGAGGTGGGTATGATGAGTGATGTTGTAGCAGGGCCTGAGAGGCTGTTTGGTTGGGTTAGACCTTGATGGTTTTTTATCGGCTTTATTATTATTACTTTTTGAAATGTAATTAACACACACCCTTTTAAAGTGTACACATTTCAGTGGTTTGATCACACACAAAGGTTTTGCTACCATCCCCAGTATCCAATTTCAGAACATTTTCATCACTGCTAAGAGGAACACAAACCCATTAGCAATCACTTCTCATTCTCCCTCCCTCCAGCCCCGGACACCCACTGATCTGCTTTCTGTCTCTGGATTTGACTATTCCGGACGTTTCATATCAATAAAGCTTGCCCAACCTGTGGTGCAGAGGGGCTTTGAATGTGGCCCAACATAAATTTGTAAACTTTCTGAAGACATGAGATTTTTTTGCAAATTTATTTATTTATGTTTTGCTGATCATCTATTGTTAGTGTTAGTGTATTTTATGTGTGACCCAAGACAGTTCTTCTTCCAATGTGGCCCAGGGAAGACACAAGGTTGAATACAGCTGATATAAATGGAGTCATAAAATATATGGCCTTTTGTGTTTGTCTTCTTTTACTTAGCATAATGTTTTCAAGGTCCATCCATATTGTAGCATGAGTCAATAATTCACTTCTCTTTTTGTCTGAGTAATATTTTATTTTATGAATATACCACATTTTATTTCTCTATCAGTTGATGGACATTTGTATCATTTCGACTTGGGGACAGTTATGAATAACGGTGCTCTGAATGTGCAGATTTTTGTGTGAGCATGCCTCCAGTCCTCCTGTTTTATACATCTAGCAGTGGAATGGCTGAGTTATATGGTATTTCTGTATTTAACTTTTTGAGGACCTGTCTGACTGCCAAAGTGGCTACACCATTTTCTATTCCCAGCAGCAATGTACCAGGGTCCCATTTTTTCCCCATATCTCATTAATATTTATCTGTCTTTCTGATTATAGCCATCCCAGGGGGTGTGAAGTGGTATTTCTTTGTGGGTTTGATTTGCATTTCTCCAATGACTAAAGATTTGAGTATCTTGTAGGGGTGGAAATTCTATTATGGGTATTTTCTTTTTACTGAGAGAGTTCTTATCTGATGCATCCTTATCTCAGTTGCATAATGAGTTATTTACAATGACTCTGTAGAACCCTGAAGAGTGTTGGCCACAGCAAGACCCCAGGGCCTGGTCTTCAATGGGGGTGGAGTAGAGATTATTGGGATGGTCTGGAGGCGCTAGGAAGGCCTGGTCCAGGGCAGGGCCAGGTGAAGATGGAGTGGATGGTGGGTGTAGGAGAGGACAGGGAGAGGAGCTGGTTGGGCTGTGAGTTCCTGTGGGGCCAGGGCCAGGTCTTATCTGGCATTGGTGTTTCCTGCACAAGGTCTGAGACACACAGAAGAGGCCTGCCTCATCCTCAAGGATCAGTCATCCCCACCCCAAGCCACCTTTTTAGAAGGAACCCCCTCCACTCTTCTTGGATCCACAGGAAGATCAAGCAGCTGAGTAGTTTGGAAATCCTAGAATCAGCTGGAGAGGACAGTGGGGAAGGGTCCTGACCATTGGCTGGCCTAGGCCGTGGGCCAGTCATCTGGGTCCACTCTGGCTCCAGCACCTTCAAGCCACAGAGTAAGCATCTGCCTCACAGGACAGAAGCACAATGGCCTTGACTGTTCTCCATTGGATACAGTCGAAAGGAGACAGAGAGCTCCCTCTCTCTTCCTGTTTTGAGGCAGAAAACAACCCTTCCTGGAGGTCTGAGCCTGTGTCAAGGGCCCTGCTTGTCCTAGATCCACCCATAAAAGTCTGGGGTAGCGGATGATCCCAGAACCTGTGTTTTTATTTTCTTTAAAAATTTATTTTATTGTTTTTGCCAGAGAAAGACAGAGAGACAGAGAGAAGGGGAAGGGCCCAGAGCAGTCACCATAGTTGTAGGTCATCAGGTTTTACACATGGCTCCATTCCACACAGGTGGGCGGGGGCTGTGCAAGGCAGGAACTGGGCTGGGGGCCTCCCGCATGGGAAGCACACCCCAGTTCAGCATATGGGTCTGCACTGGCTGGGGTCAGGATTTGATCCTCGGCCCCCGAGGCTGCAAAGCAAGCGCTTAACCCGCTGAGCCAACCTGGCTTCCCCAGAATCTGTGTTTTTAAAAGGTGAGTCTGGGGGAAAGCCGGGACGGCTCAGCGGGTTGAGCGCTCGCTTTGAGGCCACGAGGACCGGGGATCGAATCCCGGCTCCGGCCCAGGCAGGACCCACATGCTGAACTGGGGAGTTCCCACAGTTCGGTTCTCTAACTGTCTCTGTCTCTGTCTCTCTCTCTATCTGTCAAAAGTAAAATAGAAATAAATATGCACTGA